>JASKGO010005984.1:0-14410 GCA_030556065.1 Holobus sp. GC000080
AGCAAGAAAAATAAAAAGTAATTTTCACTTGCATCGAAAAGTCTATTCAACAATCGTTTATTCGTGTATTCTTCAACATTTATCATCCTTTCCATTCGAACATCTATAACTATATGTACCAATAAATGTAAAAAAAATTGAATTTTCCTCCAAAACGCTTCCATGACCTCCAATGGTTGTGTGACGTCAATCCGTCCTAACTGTTAGCATCAGACATGTCTGTTACTGCTGCTTGACTATTTCGTGTATCAAGATTTAGGACGCTTTGACGTCAAAAAGGTCGCGTCGACTCAATTTATCGTTTCAAGTCACGTGACTCACTGCTGATTTTTTAGTTATGATTTTATTTAATTTTTTATGTTAGAAGCAACAAATCAAAAAATGAACGCGATTTCCGAATTCCTCGCAATTAAATCTATAAAACTCAATGTAATTTCTGCCAATTCTTTATTACCGGCAACCCTATTGATAAGAATTATTTTTAAGGCGGCGACTCTTCGGGTCGTTACGAACTTTCTTAATTTAAATTAAAAATGCTCTTTTAAATTTAATTCAATGTAAATTCATAATATATAATGATGCAGGCACAGGTACTGTTCCATTTGAAAATAATAATAGTAAGATGATTGATGTGGTATTGCATTATTAGGTGATCCCCTCCTACATCAGTGAAATTCATAAATATAAAATAACAAGAATTATAAAACGGGCGTGTTAAGAATTAATGGGCCCTATTTACAAGTTTTTTTCTTTTTCATATTGCCCATAAGAGTGACATACCAAATAAGAAATTAGATAACTTTATGAGGAGAAGAAACATGGATTAAAAGACTGTAATATTTCGTTACAAAAAAAAACATAATTTGGTATTTTACATTTGTTGCCGAAGGAACTGTGATGCTTGAGAAAATTCTGTGATGCATAAAGAAAAAGAAATCATATTACATGAAGATCTCAAAATTGAATAGTCAAAATTGAAGAATGTTTACAGATACAGGACCATTTTTAAAGGTCTACTCCTACAGAAATTTGCTTCTGACAAGTCAAAATTTCTGTTAATTGCTCGGCCAAAAACACATTACATAAATGAAGACCAGAAATTTAGTATGTTGCGACAATTCATGGAATTCACTATACTATAGAAAATGACATAGAGATGGTTCTGGTTGAAAATTAAAGCGTGCTTAAAAGCCTAATTAGAAATTGAGGAAATGACCACCCTATATAATTCTGGGTATATTTATCCCACGTCCTATGCACTAATATTATAATTAAAATATAACAACGATAATTATTACTTGTACATCTAGATAAAACATATGTTTCAACCCTGAAAGAAGTCGAGACTCCATAAACAATCGATATGAAATAGTTAATCATCATCGATTAAATGAATATGTGAAAAATATAAGTAGCATATGATTTATCTTGCATATCCCAGTATTATTATCCTTGCTTTCCTTGAATAGGAAAAATAGCAGTTTTCCTCTCGCGAGTCGACAACTTAATTATATTCGTAGCACATAGCATTAAATAATCATTTTATTATTATAATTACTAAGTGCTAATGACTGTTTCGCTACACACAAGCTTCTAACTAGCGCATACAATGTCCCGCATTGCGTGCGTAAATGTTTTTGTGTAATTCAAATAAAAACAACATTTAACATTTAATCGAGAGCTACTTTCTTCATTACGCGTCCGTAATCAATATTTTTATTGGCGAATAATTTATTACATTTAATTTAAGACGCTGTCAAAGCGGCTCGAAAGCCATAAACAATGTTACAACGTATTTATTAATTATTACGATCGCACCAAAAGCGCTTTTGGTGTAAAGTTCATAAATCACCACAATGTAAATAATGTAACCATGTGAAAAGATTATTTATTGCAATTTCGGTTAAACCCTTTCCGATGCTCATAAAGTTACAGTATTTAATAAGAAGCCGCATCATTTCGCCAAAGCATTCATTAAGCCCACTCATTAAAAACAAATAATTTTTTTTTTGTATCGATGGCAACACGAAATCCTCCTTCGTTATTTATAGACACAAACTTCTTAAGTATTATTAACTAGTGGCTTATGCAAATAAACAAATTACATAAGTGCGCATTTTTTTTCGCCAGTTTCTTTTTTACCCGCGTTATTTATGGACCCATTGGGAAGAAAAAAATGAGTGGTTTAATTTATAACTTAAGTGTTTATTTAGAATTTGCATAAAAAATGCATTAAACCTATACGGCTTGCATCCTAACGGTAGATTTGCATAATGATTGTTGCTTGTCGCGGCGAAAATTTGCAAAAACCAAAGATTTATAAACGTTTCGCAATACGCACAAAAAAAGTCCCCTATTACTTAATGCGACTCCTCAAAAATTCAATAATGAGCAATTTCATTGGGAACAATTAAAATAACCGATAATTACAATTTGTTTTGATTGATTGCGCGCACTTTTTTGTACGTATTATCGAAACAGTGGCGCCTAATTTAGCAGCAAAAACAGAACGCGAATTCCGCTGCCGCAGCAATTAAAAATCGAAAACAAGGAATCGAAGGCCAGAAACCGAATTTCTTGCAATTGCCAACCTTGATTGTTTATCGGCGATTTATTTGCATAAAGGCATCAAATATGTGTCTTTTTGATCAACAATTTCGAGATGAAAAAAGCGTTTCAACGCTAATTTTGCATGCACTTAGTTTAATTTACGTGAATAATTAATGCAGAGTAAATTGCTTTCGGCGTGCGTTAAGTGAATTTCTTTGCTTTTTGCGGCGATGCGACACTTAAATTGTGCAAGGCTTTCAAAAATTCACTTCTTAGTGGATCGCCTTGACTGACGCCGTGGCTCATCGCCTCTTATACAATTAAAGATTATTTTTTTTCAATAACTGCAATGCAAGCGCACAAAAGGAATATAACATATTGGTGCAATGCAGGGGTTTAGATTTCAGCTCTATGCGAATTTCAAAACGTTATGTCCTATTGTTAACCGCGCCTTTCGCGAGGGCATCAAGCTGTGCAAAATAATGCAACGTATTTAAAATCGCATCTCGTAAACGGATACGGTGTTATAAATTGTATTTGATGTGCATTTGCTCTCTCTAACTAAGGAGTAATTGAAATTGTACATTCACCTAAATATTCAATAATCATCGTGAAGCATTTAATGCGCTTTCGAATTTTATAATATTTAATTATTTTCTTCAAACATTGCAAAAGATTATCATTTTGTTGCACAAATTAAGCGATTAAATTGCGCATTGCCCAACTGGTGATTTATAGCAAAAATAAGCTTCATTTTGCAGTTGCAATTACTCATTGAAATTTTAATTAAGTTGCTTTTTTTACCTAAGAACGAAAAAATAACAACGTAAAAATTCCGATATGCCCTTCATTTTAAATTTGATTTATGGAGAGTTTTTAATTAAATTATTAAAAATTTGTTAAATATTAATTTAAATAACTCATTTATTAAATTTTTTTGCCATCTCATTATAATTTGTTTAGAGATTTAGATAATGGGTGAATAGGTTATATGTAAAACGAGTTTTTATTATTTTTTTATGTTCATATATTAATTTCTTTGAAAGAGAAAAAGTTTTAGTTAAGTTGCTCGATGACAGCAAAGTGCGATCCCACTTATATTTTAATATATATTTAAAAAAATCAGAAAAGTTTATCTTTAAAAATCTGAATAGAAATTTAAAGAAGTAATTTTACAACAAATAAACAAGAACAAAAATTTTCGGAAATCCGTTCAATGAAGTTCTCATTAAAAAAGAAATAGGCGATAAATTGCTTGTCTCTCATTCCCCATTTTCACGTAATTTCCGACTCTGTCATTACATTATATTGTTTCCGGCCCAAGTAAGGCAAAAACCCTGTGCGCAAAAAAGATCGCAGAAGAGGAAGCATAAAAGCGACCGTTAATCGTAAGCAACAGTCGTCATTGGTTACGAAATCGAAGCAACGTTTTCTCACACAATTAGTATAGTGAAGATCGTTGATGAATCAATTAATCACTCGATCGAAACATCCATTTAAAAGTTACATATTAGTGTGTATTATATTAATCAAATATTAAAGATGATTTGACCAAGAATAGTGTGCCAAGGTTAATTCCTTATAGCTCATTTTTTCTCTCTCAAGTGAAGCTATGTAGTTGTCTCAGTGAAAGCGTTTCGCAAAATATTCTTGATTGATGTTATATATTATAACTTCAAGATTATTCGATGCATTTATTATTGTTACTGGAAATTTTGGCGCACATTCAATCAATTAAATTGTGCAATTACTGCTTTGTTAGATATGCAAGGTAAACTTTTACTTTGCAAGGAACAATAAATTGACGTATTTTTGCATATATTTATTTGTTTAACGGATTTGCGTTCATTGTTAATATGATTTAGTTATAAATGATAATTGCTGCAACTATTAAAATTTACACTCAATCATATTTAGGTATCATTCAATTTTACTCCTTATATAAATGTGGAAAACCCAAAAAACTATCAAAATTTTCACCTAAATAATGCAATGAATTATTGACTTGAATTAAAAAAAAATATAAAACATTTCATTTTTTTTTTGTTCACAAAATTAATAATTTTATTCCATTCATAACTTTTTTACTGCATCAAAATGTATTTATTTTTAAAAATAGCAATTATTTTTTAAGTCTTTATGTTGATTTTGTTTCAGAAAAAGTATATTCCTTAGAACTATTTTTTTAAATTATATATTTAAATTAAAATTTTGCTTCATATTTTCAAATAAATAATTATAAATAAAACAAATAAAATTAGCTAAAAAATTATATTATCAAGAAAAATGTGGAAATTTAAAAATATTTGTATATCGTAGGGTATTATTTTCAATAGAGAAGTCCCAATTATAACTGTAATAGCCACCCGGATTTCTTAAATTAATTAAGTTTTTTTTAAGTTTAATGGTTGCCATTAAAAAAAATTAACATGATTTTTTTCTCGACCATCAAACAAGGTTAGCCGTTTGTTGTAAATTAATTAAATTATATTTAAAAATAAATATTACTATAACAATTATTATTTTCGTTCCTGTGTAAAATAGTTTCCATGGAATAAATTATCAAAAAATCGACGACTTTTCGGGAGTGAATTTTTCCCGATCTTTAAAACTGCAGAAATTATGAAAATAGCCACTAGCTATAAGAATATCATTTTATACGGTGTATAACATAAATACTTTCAAATAACAATAGTTCTAATAATTCATATGATAGTGAAATACCGAAAATCTGCGAAGTAATTATGACTTTAATGAGAAAAAAAAAAGTAGAGAAAAGTTTTCCAATGCAAATTATTTCAAATTAGAAAATGTAAATATTCAATATTGTCGTGCACTAAACTGCACTCATTGCAACATATGACGCAAAAGCTCCGGCAAAATGCATACCGGCAAACGGAAAATAATATAGTCGCAAATCATGCACTCCACTCTTTAATGTGCGAAACGCCAAAGTTCTAATAACAGACATCAAAAATGCATCACAAGTCGACGATGCACACGCAACAAGTCTCGCCTCTTGGCGCAAAGAAAATTCCTCTTCTTGCATAATCATAATAATCTTAATAAACTGTGGTGCGCGGAACGCTCGACACATCCGGAGGCAGCAAAAAACTTGTCTCTCACTCGTACCTTTTTTCTCCTCCATTTCCTCTCAGCGTCGCACGATCTGGCAAAATCGTTTTTTACACAACGAATATTCGAAACAAGGTCCAAAAACAATAATAATAATAATAAGAACAGCGACTTAAACCTAAATGCGATTTATTGGATCTCATTTATCCCTAATTACCCATAGCTGAATCATGATTTATCTCGCAAGGTAATCGGACGTTCATAATATGCACTTACTTAATAAACTAATGCGTGGTTGTTGTCGAGGTTATTTAATATTAACTAAACCGAGCAGTTTTCTCATTTTACTCACGAAAAGAGTAGACAATTTTATTATTATATCCCTATATGTTTACTGAAAAATTAACTGTACATTTTCAATTTATTCTCTGGGTACTTGTGAAAATTTTATTAGATGCTATCACTTTATGACATCCTATCGTTTACAAATGCATTCCTAAAAGTGCATAATTAGCGGTAATTATTATTGTTAATCGTTGCCGAAATAAACCTTGGTAATTTGCATAGAGTGAAAAACATTCAATTTCTCCAGAAGCATAGGTACTTTTTATACCGAAACATTAATGTTTCTTAGTAATTTGATTTATGATTCGCGTAATTAATTATAAACGCAATGCATTTTACATAATTTTGTTTTCTAATTAATGTTTGCATTTAAGTATTATTATTTTATTTATTATTAGCACAATAATGGGGTTCGACTAATGAATCCGACACGAATTTTAAACAATTTAAATTGTATTAATTTATTAATCCAGTTTATTGGCACCATAAAATGAAAGGAAATTTTCCCTGTTTCCCCATGTATCTTTGCTTTTGTAGACATTTTTTCATTTGTACTCTATAGTAAATGGTAACAGAATAGATAATTTATGTATTTATCTACCTGTTACCATTTAATAAAAGTTTTTTTAAAGAATTTTCTTATTTTCCTTTTCCGTATGTCAAATATTTTCTAATTAAAAATTTCAAATGCCACTTTTTAATTATGCGAATAAATATGGAACTAATCATAAATTAATTTTCCAATTATTGCATTTGCATATCCGGAAATAGGATTCTTGTTAAAATAAAATCCGTATTTTAATGGCGAATGCTTTAAAAATAAATTATTTATTGCAATATTACCACAAGATTTTCTTTGTTATTAGAAATGTGAAATAAAATACTTGATTCTAGTTTTTTTTTGCATTTTAATTATTCTTTTAGCCACGACTTAATTGAATTTTCAATAAAAAAAATTTTTTTGTCTTCATATGAATACATATTCGCAAATCAATTTATACAGTTATTATAGGTACTTGCTTGTACTGCTATTTTAAGCGATTAAAAATATTCATTGATATTTAAAAAGCAAAAAGGGTATGCTAGGAACTAAAATTATCAAAGGTAATTGACATATCAGTTGGTGGGTGCTAAATTTACATACATTTAATAATGTTTCAGCGATACAAACTCACGTACATGCATTGTTATTGCAAACAATTAGATTAAAGTTTGTAGCTAGGTGTCAGTGTGATTTCGCAATAAATCTCTAACTCGAACATCTTTATGATACAGAGCTTTGTCACATCGTACTGTGCAGTCGCAGACAATGAGTATGTGTGTCTGCAGAAAATCACGATTTTCGCTTCAGCCGTACATATAAGAAAGAAAGCGCCTACGCTTAGCAATCGAAGACATATCAAGGATTCTAAAACTAAAGAATTGTTGCTATATTTTTGTTTATGAAATATGTCATACGTTGTCTAAATTTTAATGGGAATTCAATAATGCAACGGTTTTTATTAAAAGATTTGATTTCATATACAGGGTGATTGATTTAAAGCTGCACCCAAAATGTTGAATCTTTTGTAAGAGTTATTCTGCATTAGACGAATTGATGTAAATTCATTTCAAAACGACGGTACTTTTGGGTATACCGGAAATCAATACCAACTTCATTATTTTTAATCGCATCCTTTATTTTTCATTTAAATAGACCCCTAAACTGAATTATTTTATTAACTGCTTTTTAAAGCTAGCATTTGCAAAATAATGAACCTCTCTCAACCATTTTTCCTATTTTTACAGAAAAAATTTCAATCTCTATAAGGTTTTATGATTTAAAATTCAAATGGAGCTAAAGTTATTTTTGTTTTAAGACCTATTTAAAAGTCAAATAAAATTATGGAATGTTTTCGAACTCAGTTGGGTAGAAATGTATTTACAGCTATATTGAAAATTTCAAATCTATGATTCCTATGGAAGCTTCTAACCTTTTAAGTGCCGGTTTAAATGAATCAACCTTTTTATTCTTAATTGCATGGCATTATTGTTTGAAATGTAAGGACTTTTTATTGATTAAGTAATTGACTAAAAAATGACGGAATTCCTAATTCCCAATACAGAGTGTCTTTTTTAATTGGCCGATTGACTCTATTTGGAGAAACGTAGATTACACTTTCTTTATGATTTTACACAATTTTACACAATTGTTTCCAAAGCCCCATTTATCTAAAACATTTTTAACACGTGGCAACTTTCGGTTTTACCGAAAGGTGATATAAAATTTTAATATTTTCAATGAAACAAGTCAATTTTTTTTTCACATTTCCACGCTTTTTTCTAAATAAAGTCGATTTTTGTAAAAATATTTATGTAAAGATATGGGTAGTGGTGTTTGGGTAGGCATGGTTTTTCTTTTACAAAATTATCTACAAAAATATTTTCAGTAAGTGGCGCGTTGGGATTAATTATGACTTCAAAAAGAAAAATTGGTCTATGTGTAATAGATTTTCCAAAACAGTTGACCGGTGAATTTAAAAAAGTCACCCCGTATACAGGGTGATTGATTGAACCGGCCCGTATATTTTTTTAACTTCGTAAGTGGTAACTTAGTAAATTAAATCTAAGAAATATTCAGCTAAAAAGTACTGAATAGTTCTGAAAAGTGAAGGCTGTTAAAATTATAACATCCACAAAATAATATTTGAAATAAACAATTTGTTAAAAATATAAAGAATTTAAAATTAGTGAAAAAATAATTTTTTCAAAACGAAAATTCAATCTCTATCTAATCTAATATATCTAATCGAGAGGGGGTAAGAAATATTA
This sequence comes from Holobus sp. GC000080, assembly GCA_030556065.1. Taxonomy (NCBI): domain Eukaryota; kingdom Metazoa; phylum Arthropoda; class Insecta; order Coleoptera; family Staphylinidae; genus Holobus; species Holobus sp. GC000080. Next base: position 8,782 of record JASKGO010005984.1, read on the forward strand.
TTAAAGCATCCTATACTTAGGAGAAAGAAAAGAAAAAGGAGAAAACTATATAGCGAATAAATTTGATATACTCGTATTTTGAAATCCCAAAAAAAATTCGTTAATTTTAAAGAACTTAAAGCTTCCTTAGAATTTAATTTAAAAACTTTTAAGAAAAAAATAAAAAACTAATTTTTGCCGGTTTTGTTTGTATTGTTGTTATTTGTATTATTTGGTTGATGCATTATAGCAATAGAATTAGTCCATAAAATATTTCTACAACTTTCCGTTGATTTAATGTTCTTACGAAAACTATTTATAACACAGACCTAAATATATGTTAACAAAAAAACAACCAAAAAGTATAATTAAAAATTTAATGACCACTAAACCAGTATCAATCCAAGAAATATATTCTCCCAACAAAGCTTGTAAAGATTAAGATCTTTGAACACAAAATAACTTTCATCAGATTATAAGTTTCAGCAATCGAAATGAGAGCCCGGGAGCAGCTACAAAGATTCGAGATTATGTTTTATATATATATCTATATTTTTTTAGTATAAATATCATGAAGAGCTTCATCAAATTAAAAATATTGGAAGAATTGTCAGGAATATTGTCCTAGCGGAGAATTCAAGAAAGTCGTCGACTCTTTGGAATCGGAGTGAATGTGCTGGGCACAAAGAGTCGACCTTCGTGCAGTCTTGGACCTGCAGGCCTCTGCACTTTGATCCGATGCTATAAAATACTAATATGTAATTATAATGGTGCACACAGCGAAAAACAATTATTTGCGACTGATTCCTTTACCGCCGGTTCTGTGCATGCAAATTGCAACCTGTCAAGCGGAATCGCTCATTGCGTAAGCAAATCTCTTCAAATGATTCTTTTCATTTCAATTAAAATTACAAATCCGCAAATCGGCATGTGAAAAAATATTAACGATCGTTACAGTTCTTAAATGCACTCGTAAAAATTTATATTTACTAATTTTTCGAAATTTAACGCTTCTAATGAGGCAAAATACGGTTTGCGTAAATTAATCAAGTTTCGTTTTTTATTAATACGTGCTTACAATATGCAAATTTGTTGTTCAAGGTTAGATATTAGTGTTTTTTTTTTTCATAATAAATTGTGGTTCTGTCACAAAAAGTGAAAAAGGAATTTCTGATTATTTTTTATGATAAAAAACTATCAGTGATGAATAATACTATATCATAAAAAACAATACTCGTTATAAAATAAATATTAAATTTATTTATTACTGCACGTATTCTTTTTTAGCTTTTTGCATTGTTGACATTAAAATTGCATAGTTTGCCCTTTGATTTTAGCATTGCATATCCTTATGAATCATTCAAATTAAAATCATTTTTCGAAAAAAATGAAAAATTAATAAATGTTTTATATACGACAAATAAATAATGCTTTGTATATGCATAAGTAATTGCAAACACTATTTCTTCATTTTGGAATAGTTGACCGTTGTAAATTCGTTTTATGGATGGAAAACTATTGTTTTATAATGCGCAATTATTAATAAATTATGATTGTAGACGTAAACGTGACGCTAGGAACCTCGATTTAATGACGCTTTTTTTGTTTCTCCTTATAAGTGCACTGATAATCAACTATACCTATTTTACTTTAATGGTCCTGCATTATAAATATGCAAAATATATATATCGATATCCGAATTCTCTTAATTAATCAAGTTCTTATTTATGATGTTTCAATGTCCTAAATAAAAAAAAGATATATATAAAATTCAAAATATGTAAAAATTTTGAGGTCGAAATTTTATTGTTTAATAGAGGTCACATATTAATTGACTGTTATAAATTGCTTGGAAAATAAATTTCTCTTATGAAATTAAATGCAAGTAAACATATAAATTTAATAGCTGTATTTTAAAGTCACAAATTATTTATTTAAAATATACTGTAATAATATTTAAATTTTTAATTAGAAATATGTCTTTGATTTAAATATAAATGATTTTCGTATTATGATTTTATAAATATGTTATAAATATTAAATATGAATATATTGTATTATCCCACTACATATCAAATGTGTAAATTTTACATCAATTGCGGGCTAAGAAAAAACTTTAAAATTTTAATTGAAAACACTTTTCGCCACTCTTTTATCTATTCTACCTAAGGAAGTTTTGTATGGACAAATAAAATTTTAACAAATGCATTAAAACACAGTAAAAAAAAAAACATAATGAAGAAGAAGAAGATTTCATTGCAACTTTTAAATAAATTCTTCGACAAAAAAAAAGATAATCCTTGTTTATTTCCACTCTGATTTACTAATTAGTCCTTGGGGAATATTTAATCTTCTAATTATTAAAAAAATACTATAATTAATGGCACCATAAAAACTTATTAAAAAAATGCAAAACAACAGTAATACCAGCAGAAAAAACCAAATAGTAAAAAAAAGGATTTAAAACTAAGAGCATAAGAAATTGAAAATAATTTATAATAACAAATAAAATAATAATTATTATAACGATATTAAATAATCTAGATTATCTACGGTCGAATAACCTTGACTATGTTGTCTAACAAACGTCCGCGTTAAGTAATATTTGAATATTTATTATAAACTGGCAGATAATATGAATAAACGTATACTGCAAGTCGGACTTCGAAACTTCGAACAATTAATTCCCATGGAATTGAAAACGCATAAAATCGTAATTGGAATATAAAAGTGCGCGTGTGTTGCGTTCAATTGTCGTGCGACACGATTATCAAATATTATAAAACTTGCAATCATATGCAGAGGTATATCTTATGTGTTCATTAAATTAATGCAGTAACAGAGAACATGCCGTTAATGAAATATCTAAATAAGAAAATGTGTATTAGCAACACACATTGTACATATATATAGCCTACCAGCTTACAAAGAGGTATAATTTGCTCGTAATTGACTAATTAATATGAGCACGGAGTAATTATGCATGCGGCCACTAATAATTTCAATTGCGGCGACCGAGACGCGCGCATTTCACCTGGTAAATTAATAAACAATTTATCTAAATTACAATTATTAGGCTTCTCGTCGGTGTCCGTTTGCATTTAATATATCGACGTTAAGTATGAATTCGTTAAAAATTTTAGATCATCAATTATACCGAATTAGCTTAATGTGCGATTTTAATGTTTTATGGCCCTATAAATTACCTAATTATTCCACATTTTCCACATGTAATCTGCAACAAGCATGCGTTTTGCAACCAGCGCAATTCAAACCAATCATTAAATTACCCACCTATCTGGCATCTTCGTTCTCTCACTTTTCGTCTATCGATATAAATTTATTCCGATAGTCATTGTGCTGTTGTTATTATTGAATAAAGGAACAAATAGAAAGTGACTTTTTGCCAAACGATATACCTATTTGCAGTTGATGGGTACCGGTGTATAATTCTCAAGATATTAATTGTTGTTGAATAACTGAAATGTGTTGCCGCGATGCAAAAACTGAATTTATCGCTATTGTAGTCGATGATTTACGACGCGAAATCCGCCCTCGTTAATTTTAAGCCGATGCTTGAGAATTATTATTAGTAAACAATATGATTATTTATTAATGCAAAGAGAAATCATACATATAGGTATGCACATTCGTTTAATTATTTGCCGGCACTCGATTGCGTTAATTCTTAATAACGCCATTTCCAAGAAGCATAAATTACATCGAACCATGTTTTTTGTTCATTTAATTCAATTAAAAGTTGCAGCAGGCTTAAACAAGCCAGACAAAGCAATTGTGGTGATTGTTATTAAAGTTATTAAAATATTGTTATTTTGATAGACGTTGAGGACCGAAATTGGCATTGATTATTATTTAATTTCATCTATTCTTTGATTCATTAATTTCCTCCGATTTTTTTTTAATGTTAATTAAATTCCATATTGGAAACTAAGTGGCACTTTCAATATTATAATTAAAAATGACAGTAACAAAGCTGTTTCAGTAGGTGAAGAAAAGATGAGATGAGGGCAGAAGGCGAAAAATCGGGTATTGAAACACTAACAAATTAACCCTTTTTGATTTAAACTATTTATTGCCTTTGGCCAAATCTAAACTAAAACGTATACTCTTTTTCGAATATTAAAGGCGAGTCATTTTTTCATTAAATTCGCGGGCGCATGATGCAATTAAATTATTCGCGCGTGACAGTTTTACCTAAATATCCTAAACAAAAGCTTAATTGTATTATTATTCGAAATAGAATATTACGGCACAACCTAATAAAACAAAGAGTGACCCAAGTTTATTTGGCGCTCTGAAAATTAAATTTCAAAAGAATCAAGAATAATAATAATAAATTTGAATAAAATAATCAAAAAGTACTGACGAATGAAAAATATTTATGAAAATCAATTATTCGATATAAAGGAGGAATAATAGTGGGCCATTAGTACGGTTTAGTAAGATTTCGCCTAAAACACTAATCATTTTTTATCGCAGTCATATCAATTTCAATGACAAGTACCTAAGAAATTTTTTTTTCTCAGTAATTCTATGGTCTCACCCATAAGTGGGATTTTTCAAATGAATGAAATTTTGAATGATTCTAAAGAAAAGTAATAAAACGTATGCGATTCCATCTAAATGGAATCTTCCTAAGAAGACATAATTTTTTATTCAACACCCTGTATAACCCAAAATAATTTTGAATTGGGATCTTCGAAGATACTGACATTGCGCCGTTTTAAAATATTATAGCCACCGACATTTTCCAACGAGTTTTTTTTTTGTAAATGTGTTTAAGGGTTGCAAAAGGCTTTCTTGTGCGTGCTGAACTTTAAATTGGAATTAAAAAATAGACGACTTAGAAGCTTTGAGTAAGTGAGTTGTTTATTTTAAACTGCCTTCGAGAAAATTCAATACATTTTTCCATAAAGAAATGAAATCCAGAAAATAGCTTGTGGGACAGGTGAGGAGAAAAGAACTCACACCGTTTCCTCGGACAGGCATGATTAAAAGAAATTCTCCCGAAACACAAACTATAAGCTGTTGCAAGTTGCAATGTTTTTCTGAAGGAGAAGGGCTTTGCATTAAAGCCGCATGTAGCATGTTTAAAATGCTATGAGCCTCATACGTAACATACAGTGCGATCATTTAAGTAGTACTCCCCCTGCTAATTTCTAAACTAGGCAACTTATGAAGCTTAAATTCTAGAATATGTATATAGCCACAAGTCTGCCCTTCAAACTGTCAAAAACAGTTGAACTCAGCCATAGGTGGCGCTGCAACGGCATTTGATGACATTTTTTAAATGTAATGATATACATTGTGACACCTCTTTTTAAAGCTTATTTCAAGCAGAATTCAAATCCATATTTATTTTTAACTTTTGCCACTTTAATTAGTAGAAATCTCTCATTGAAGTCTTAAGAGCAAATTTCGTAGTGGAGTCCATTCAGCCTTAATTATTTACTGTTGCCATGGCAACATATGAAACAACAACCTAACAAACCGCAAATTGAAGTAATAGTATTTCTTAAAGTAATTAATTGCCTTACAATTACTAATAATGGATCAAGATTATCGCCCACTAGTGCAAAAAGTTGGGGCAATTTTAAATTTGGCCAATGCAATAGAAATTATAATGCTA
>JASKGO010005985.1:0-14369 GCA_030556065.1 Holobus sp. GC000080
ATTCCAAAAGATGTCCCCCTAACAACAAAAATTGACGTGTCTCAGGGATTTTTCTTAAAATGAGTAGTTTTCATGTTATTCCGGGTGGATACTTTTCGCTGGGACACCCTGTATATGTATATCGCAGCGGTTATATCGCGACCGCAAACACGCTCGGACATTGTTCCGAATCACCGACTCGAACATGCACACACAACGCATAATATATGCACATAAATCCATCCACTCCCATCCATCCATCCTAAGTTCTGTATACTATACTATACCATCATCCAGAACTCAAATAACGAAAAGAATGGTCGCAACTCGCAAGAAAAGACGAACGGTTCGGATCTAATTTTCTCTAAAGGTATGTCTATTTGGGGGCCAGGTATCTTCTCCCTCGCGCATATTATGAGCGGCATTCTACTGGAATTTTTATATTACTGTTATTCAATGTCATGTGTATGGGATAGACGGGATGAGCGGACCGGGCAGGGTATACGGAAAGGAAGAATGGCAAAGGAAGCAAGAAATAGGGTTTCGGTACAGGAATGGCTGCAGGGCAGTACGTCGAACACGTATCGTTCGACATTAGTACGTGCGTCCTGTCAGCCACTTTATAAACACATACGTCCTGCTCCTGCTCCTGCTCCTGCTCCTGCTCCTGCCTTCACCCTGAATACTCTCCATTAGTGTTGGCCACTTTTATTAACGTCATAAAGGGGAAAAACTATAAATTTACTCCTTTCCGATGGATCCTAAAAATTTAGTGCATGGAACAGACGATTTTGGAATATTGAGCGTTTGGTTATTTTTGTTTTCGGTTTTGTTTTTGTTTTTGTGATCTAACCATGATTGTAATTTCTGCCAACGTATTATACGATATTCAATCACAATTAAAAAAATGAATATTGATCGAATAACATTTTAAGACTATGTAATTTCATAGGCTTCTTGATTACTATTATTATAAAGTTGTAAATTCGGACGAAAGGATAAGGATTATAATTTCTAATTTAATTTATTTTGTAGTATAAAATATAAATTACGAACTTTTAAATATTTTAGATAAATTATTGTTATTTCAATAACATAATTATCAAAATTTCTTTTATCTGATAACTCATACTCTATTTTTTTTTATTTCGCTTCTTCTGGATTCTACTTCTCACCGTTTTACATCTATAGTTTGCTTTAAGTTTGTTTGCTAATCATGCATCGCCTTGCATTTGAGTCTATCAAATACTATCAGTATAACTAAATCAGTGTGAATCCAATTTAACGTCTTATTCTTTCTTCATTTGTTTCCAGTTCTCTAGATAAAAATTGCGAATTTAAATTATAGTCTCTTTATTTTTCTCAAATATGTATCAACAATTTTACAGTAGCTCCAATTCTACATGTTCTCTTTAAGTAATTGCGTTTTCCAATGTCTTTCCTCGGATTTAACTCCAATCTCTTCACACGGTATAATTCTCTGATTAGATATATAAGTGATTAGGTTTTGATTAAGATTCTTAAAAAACTTTTTATTTTATTGTAAAATAACCTTAATTATTTCTTCTTTGTTATGACTTTTTTAACATTGTTTAACTGATGTTTTTGTGAATTTTTAACTCTGAAGAAGAATATAGTCAGTGGTCGAAACCACTAGCTTGAATAAATAAACTAGAAGCATTCTTGGTACATTTCGCTTGATAGTCATCTTCTATTTAGGAAACTACAATTATATAGTAACTATTTCATAATAATAATTAATAATTCATATATAATCTCAAGGTCTAATTAGTATTTAATACCCTTTCGTAAATATTGAGTTCTGCCATCTAGTTAGTCATGAAAACAAAATACTGGAGATGCCATGGTAACAGAGAATAAACAAGTTATAAAAAAAAAAAGAATTTCTAAAGTTCTTCGTCTGCTAAATGTTTTACAAGTTAATAATTGCAATTAAAATATAAATATCTAATTAATCGTAATTATTTGTTACAGGTTAAAGTGTTACAAAACATTATAATGCATATGGTTTAGTGTGAGTTTGTAGTTAACCAAACGGTGACTATCATGGTAAACGCCTGGAACATGACAAGGATCCAAGTAAGGTAAGATTACAAACGTATTACCATTAGTAGAAAGGCTGAAGCGATTCGCAGCGATGGTAAATAAATTTGCAAAAAGGCACCTAATATAAAGGCAATAAAGTAGAAAGATTTGCAGCGAGTGCGCTTCGTTCTTTTTACAAATAGTCGTCTGCAGCGCAAACATAGACAGAAACTGAAACTAAAAATGGGTACATAAACGCGCCGGGTGTTTTATGAAGGTTATATATCCTAGCAATCCCTTAGTAACGACTCGGTATAATTCAAAAGCACGACGTGGCGCGCCAAGGATTCTTTCAGGACGAACGCGTACAATTCTCCTCTCCTACACCCACACTCACCTATATAGTCCGCTTATCTGGAAGCCGCTATCAGTCCTCAATCACCCCGACCCTATCGTCTCTCATTCTTTCACGCCTAATAAACATCAACATACATTTCGACTGGAAGACTGCGCGAAGTTACTGTATACTTATAGTGCCTGCTACTACTGCAGGTTTATCTTTCAGTCGTATGTAGTCATCACTTGAATGTCTCGCCCTATCTCTCAAAACGGGGCATTCGACACGCTCCGTCTGTGATAGTAGCAATGTTCGTAATGTACTGTGCCATACTACCACTGCTTGCTATATTTATCTATCTCGTTAAAATCCTGATCGATGTTCGATTGTTGGTAATAGGTAATACCACTGCCGAAATCTCTAAGCATAGGAACAAGTTGCCCGAAAAAAAAAACATCGGCCAAATATTGAATAATTGAATGCAAATATGCGATTAATCAAATTTCCAGAAACGATACGCGAAACGGTATTCGTATAGGGAATAGATAATGTCAACAATAATTCTCTTTGATTGTTTGCGGCAAGCAAATAGCGCACTTGAACGAATTGCAAAAATCCACGGACTCGCTTTTTGTTTGCGTTTCAACAATGGTCAGAATTGGGAAAAGTTTTTTAGTTTAAATATTGAAATAATTTCTTAAAAAGAATTTTGTTTTTCTCAATTTTTACTCGCAATGATTTAAAAATTGAATTAGATTTAAAATTGTTTTAAATCTGATAAATTTACAATTTAAATTTCTTTACCAAAAAAATGATCCAAAAAATCATCGAATTTTGCAAATTTAATAAAAAATGAAAATATTTTCGTTACTTTAGAAATGTAGACATTGGAAATGACACAATAAGAGTAACTGGAGCTTTTAAATAAAATTAGCAATACAAATCGTTTCATTGAAATTCAACAATAAACTTAAAAAAAAACTAAAAGTTTTTTTCTTTAAATTAAACCAACAGGATAAAAAAACTTAACTAATTTAATATACGTCGATTATTTTGCGCATCGGCGGCAAAAATGTTGAAAGTTAGCCGATTTGCGAAGATTGGAAAGCGCGCGGATATTGTTCGCGTTCGCCGGCAGCGCAGAGGGTAAAAATCTCGGGATTTGAGATTACATTAAGCGTGAATTTTATACCGGCAAAGTAATCTAATAAAGTTGGATGTGTTTCGAAACGTTGTTACTACTTTTTCAAGAACTGTACTATATAGATGTAGGAGGGGTCGAAGCAAATTGCCGATGAAAGAGAAGTTAAGTAAACATTCGGTCGTGCATTCGCAGAAACAGCAAGCGAACGGAAGGAGAATGCGGCGACAAAGCCGTTCAGGGAGATGGATATTCAGCTGGGAGTACCGCACTAAATCCACTCAAGGGTTAAAATAATTGCCAATTGTGGAAGTGCGAAAAGCAGCATTGTCCTCGTATTGTCTGTATCATTCCTCACCAGTATAACTGTATAGAAGTTGCGGTGTCACGATCACGACTTTCTTAATAGTACGTGAGCGGTTTCCTTTTCTTTTTCCTTTTTTTTTAACCTTATAAACCTAGGAAAAACTGTGGGAAATCAAACATTTCGCGCACGAATGTATTGACCATCTATCAAATACGAAAAAAAAAAATATTGAAAATTGCTATACTGCGATTGATGGAATAATTTTCTTCTTTTTTCGGCGTGTCACGAACACTGCTACACTTCTCAGCTTGTCTTTTAGAATTTTATTTATTCGTTGCGGGGAAATTGTTTCGCGAAACTTCCTCGTTTCAAATTTTAATCGTCGCTTGTATCGTTATTCCGATATAAATCTAGCGGTAACATGAAACGATCTTTAAAAAATCATAAATCACATTCGGAATTTGGGTTAATGTACTCACTTTTCCATAGAAAGCTACCATTTTTGCGGCTATAGGTAAAATTTCATTCTATTTGCGTAGGCTAACGTCAGTATAATCACGGGATAATGAAACTATGATTTAATGGCATTCGCCCAACACTAAATGGAAATTGTTGCATACAGTTTTATCGATCTTTAATGGCTTCAATTTTTCTACAAACTGTTAAGACTTTAGCAGTAAAAAATAAAAGATAACTTTAATAAAACTGATGGGCGGTGTTTTTCTTCATTTCATTTCAATATTTATAACTATACATAATTAATAAAAAAAATTAACGTTTTAAAATTCATGGTATAAATCTATATTTAATGAAAAATAAATACTTTTCCAAATGAACAAAATCGATACATTTTGTTATTAACAAATCCAACAAATATACATAATTTCGCACCTAATCCAAATATCAATTAATAAATTAACAATGTCCTGCGGCATTAATTTGTTTTATCGTCGTTTTTCGGGGTAATAGCGAATGACGACATTTTTGAATAATTGAACAACCATTTCGACAATATTTGCGCTGTCGTGTATAGCGCCAGTGTAAAATGAGGGAAATGCACTTGTCGAACGTGGAAAAACTGGTGTTTGCGTTTCACTTATATTATTTTATATTTTTCATTGCTCTATTTGTTTAGCGTGTTTACTATTATAATAGCAACTAACGGTGAATTAATATGCAGGTACGGCTATTGGAATATTTATATTACCAATGCAATGTGCTGCTCATTAGTTGCATAAATAGGTTGTTAATGTAGTTGTTCAAATTTTCATATTTTTGGAAAAAATGTTGCGCTAAAGAAATTAAAAAGAATAAAAGAATATTTGAACATAAATTTACACCATTTATTATAAGATCTTAGCATTAAAAAGTTTTAAAAATATTGTTTTTTTTTTCATAAATATATTTTTAATTGCTTTTAAGAGTTTATTTTATAATAATAATTATCATGTAGCAGAGAAACATTACCTTTTAAAATTTTCTGGATTTCATCAGTATTTAAGCAGAATATAAAAAAAATAGGAAAATGTGTTTAACCAAGAAATAAAGAATAAATTATTTATTTCATTATATCTTAAAATATATGCCTGCAACTGACATCATTTTTTTATTGGTTTTAAGAGGTTTTTGAAATATATATTGCTGCAATAAAGAAATAATACCTCTTAAGTTTTTTTTGCTACTTTAGAATTATAGGGCATTGTTTAAAAAAGAATAGTAAAGTAATACAAAGATGTATTTGATCAAAAAAATAGAATAGGATACAAAGAATAAATTTCCTTTAAAGTTTTACCTTTGTAAAACAATAAAAGTTTTACTGATACATTTTCTAAAAGGAGGAATATATGAAAGCAAATTCGCTATATTGTTTTATTTATCCGTCTTGGTTGCTGTTTTAAAATTCTGCGTCAATACTTGAGCCAAATTTTCCATTTTACGTTTCCGCAGCAGTAGCACCAGAAACCAACCCAGAAAGGAAAGAAAAAAATATATGAATCACATACAGAGTGCAAACACGCCACCGTATTCCGAAAGGCGAAGGAAAACTACAATAAAACATCGCATGTTATGCACATACCACAAATAAACGTTCGCTGCACGAAGAATACGGTCGCTTAATATTTTCAATAAGCTAAACACAGTCATATAACGTATCCCCATTCGTAAAGCTAATGCAATAAACAGCAAATATCTTTTGCGGAAAACGTATAAAGTGATTCTTGTAGTGAACCAGATGCCGCAAATAGCGCCTCCACAAAACGTAACCCGAAAATATTTAATCTGCATGCAGATATCGCGAAATATTCCGCCGAAATGGCGCTACGGTGAAAGCATCCCGCGAAAGATTAACGGACCGCATTTTTTATTTGTTTCAATTGCCTTTTCCGCATTCTGTGTATTAAATAATTCATAATTGGTTACACTTTTTTTGAAAATGTGTAGTTCAAGAAAATAGAAATCCCTTAAGACGCACTTCTCGGTTATGCGCATTAAACGAATGCGGAAATTATGTGGCTTAACATCCGATTGAATATTTAATGCAATTATCAACAATTAAATGGGCCCTTGAAACGCAATTTTGCCGCTGCTGGGTTCAGTAAAATTAGAGGGCTTCTGTGAGTTCGTTGGGGCCGGGCCGTATTTTCACCTCAATTAACTTAATTAAATATCGCATTGTATTATTTAATGTTGGCATCCGCAAGCCTTTATTGTTCTATGTATTTTCCGCTGTATTTTAAATGGCCTCCAGTGATAAATTCTCAAATAAAAACAAATTCGCTGTAGCTATCATATAATATCATACAAATTTAATAATAAAATTTTATATGAATTTATTAGCGGCCATAACATACAATTTAATTTTGCAGCTTTTGTTAAATTGCTTTTTTGAAGTTTATAGTTACAAAACAAACGGTGTTTTAGATACACGTAAAATGTTTCTTTTATAGGATACCATAGAAATGTTAAATTTTATAATTTTCACAACAGTATTGTTTTTTATTGCTTTTTAGTTTAAAGTTGCATTTGAAAAAAAAGGCATTCCCCAAGCAAAGCTTAAAAAATCATTAGATTTAATTTTATGGTTTTCCGTGGAAGTATTAGAAATAGTTTAAATAAATTAATATAAAAATATTTGGTATTAAAGACAAGAGATGAAGATAAATAAGCCCTTGACTGTTAATAATAAATTACTGTAAAATATCTAATAACATAAACAAAATAAAAATCCAATGGTATAATTCATTTATTACTTTACTGATATTGCATTTTTATCCTGTTCGTGCATCCTCTGCAGAGGAAATTTATTATTAAAAGGGTTCTAAAATAATGTCGGTGTCGGGATAATAATAATGGTACGTACTACGTACCTTTGCAGTTGCGAAAGAACTACACTCTATAATCTATAGTATACGAAAGACTTCGAACAATATAATATTTTATATACTGCTAGTCCTTTCTGGTCCTCGACGCTAAGCCCATAGGTGCCAAAAGTATATAAATCATGGATAATCTCGCAGACGTTAACAGATATTTTCGCGTGCGACGGCGAGGCCCGAAAGTTGAAGGGACGAGGTGGGTCATCAATTATGCAGTACATCATCGATATATTAATGCAATCACATTGCGGTTCGGTAATTACTAATTGATCACACGAAGCGAATGCGCCGCAAACTGCGAAGACACACGTATTGGAATATTCGCGACATTAAACATCACTTTGCAATTTAGCCCAATGTATACTCCCGGGCTATTAATTCCAAATACAGGCACAATTCGATATTCGTAAATCATTTTTGCTGCGAACCGAATGGAAATCGCAAACGTTGTCACGTCTCTCATGCATATGAAACAATTATGCAGATCGGCTAGTGGAATAAATGCCAATATTGATTTTTGTTTTTGAAATTAAAAAAAGCGTATAAAAATATTTTGCCGTTAGAGCTTTGTGGAATTATAAATACATATACTTATAAATTTATTTGGACTTTCAAATAGCTTCACTACTGTAGCTGTGTAGCTGAGTACAATAATCAGATTAAACTTTCTAAAGAGGTAAATGATGTAAAACAAGGACTTAATAAATAGTAAGCTTAAACAGTAACACAGTTTCAGTGGAGTTTATCGCAGTAGGAAGTGGAAGGATTTACGGGATTTTTTTTTAAATGCGCTCGACGCGTTTATGAGTGACGACGGGAAATGCAAATATTTATCAAATCCCTGATAAATTGTCTTGTTTCGTGGCCCTGCGGATTCTGCGCAATCATTATGCTAACACGACGTTGAAAAATTCGCAACAGCCACTTTCAATTGCCTTTAAACAAAATCGCTCCGTATTTGAATGTGTATACGTTTTGACAGGACACATTAATCGTTTCCCGTCTTCAACTTAATAATAACGCTTAAACACCTAAATGGGTGGATATAGAAGGAGAAACGAAAACGCTGCCGATGCACTTTGCGGAATCCCTTTTACATTGGCGCGCGCGATAAGGAAACCGACTTGAAACTCTAAAAGTTTAATGCCATAGCGTCTTTCCTTATACTATACATTTTCTTTTCGTTGAAAATTGCTACAGTCGACTTGCAAACACTCTCACTGCTCTAACAATACAAGAGGCGATGACCAAGCGCGGATTTTCCGACGCCGCTCTAAAGGCGCGCAAACGAAAATTACAATTACCGGTAACTATACGGAGTTTCCGTTAAATTGCATTTGTTTAATAAGTGAACTACAAAAACAGCGCCTTCAAGTTTTCACTTTATTGTTCTTGTTGCCATTAAGGACTCAGGAGTTTTGCGTTGTATTGTGTACTTGGCTTGCCGTATTAAGTTGTAATACAAGCTTGAAAACATTTAATGTTTGCAATGGTTTAATGAGAAAATATTTAAGATTTTTGTTTTTTTTTATCATAAAAGCTCATTGATTTTTTTTTGTTCGTTTAATTTTTGTTACAATAAATATGTCCAATTAATTCAAAATAAATTAATTTTATATTATTTTCGTTATATAATTTGATATTTTTTAAGCAACTAATAATACTGACAACGTTCATTTAATAAAAGGTGTGAAGGCGCCTGGACTTGACACTGAGTTATTGTATCGCTGCATTTTTTTTATACATTAGACTTTTGTTATTACTATTATTTCGTTTTATGATAATAATAAATATAATCTATTAGATCCCAATTAATTAATTTTGTAATATTTCATTATGTAATCTGATATTTTTTTAGCAATTAACAACAATATTAAAATTGACGTTAATTTTTCAATCCAAGTCGAAATTGGCTATTGCCATGAATAAATTAAATTTTCTAATAATAAATATGTTCAATCAGTTCAAATTTAATTAATTTTATAATATTTCATCTGGTAATGTGATATTTTTATAACAGTTAATTTTATTAAAAGTGCTCATTTAAAACCATATGTGAAGGCGCCGGACACGTAATTCTGAGTGATTGTATCGCTGCACCCTATAGACACATTAAACATTTAATATGATAGTAAAAAGTAGTATTTTAATATACCGGAAGTTAATACGATAATTTCCTTAATTTTTAATTTATTTTAAAATTACGGCATTTTGCATTTTAATTAATGTTTAATTAGCTTTCACCAGAGTGACCATTTCCACAACTCGTTTATAGGTAATATCTTCAGTTTTAAGTAATGGGATTCGGTTAAATGGGGGCAAAAATGGGCCGAATTTCGCACCCTGGTTCCCGAATTATCCCGAAATCCCTAGAATTATCGATTCTTTTGATAATTTATTCTAAGAAAACTATTTGACATATAAAACAGTAATAATTTCTAAGAGATATTTTTAAATACAATCAAAATAATTTTACTAATTAAAAAAAAGTAAATATTGTTATATAATAGATATTACTTTTTTTTTTTTATGTCAAATAAAATGTTTTCTTGCGATAATTTATCAAAAGATTTTCAATATTTTTGGAATAGTTTAGGAATTAGGACACATATTCGATTTTTGTAGATATAAAATATAATAGATATAAGTTGAGCCCTAAATTCAACCCATTTTTGTGCATTTAACCGAAATCTATCCTTAAAACTGTATAAGTTACCCCTTTATGGATTAAGAAAATGGACATCCTGTATGCTCAATTTTAACAAAATCTACGTCAGAAACTTAAAATTTTAATTGCACTTTACAGCCAAAATAACTAAATAAATACTTTTATGCGTTTATATGGTAAAAAATATTAGAAAGATAAAATTATCCCACCATCAGCACGAAAAAAAAAGCTATATGCAATTTAACTAGATCTGTTTAAACTAAGTACTTTCCACATCATTTTGTCGGAAACTGTCTCGATGAAAAGATGCGACATCATTTTTTTTTTTCTGGAAATAATCTCGCATGTAAATAGATGCGGACGCAAAAAAAGGGGAGCGAAAGTAAAACCTCTTTAAAGCGTCCCGAATCACTTTACCGGTAAATAGAAATCCCGTCGCGTACATCTTGTTTGTTTATCCAGTTGTATCAATCGCACACCTGACTTTGACTCTTGTCGTTTCGATGTATGTACATTCGGTATACACTACAGCGACGTTCGCGAAAATTTGTTATTTAAATGCAAAAGCTCCTTTATGTATTCATTTATTTATTTTATCCTTATCCATCGGCATAAAATCATTCGAATTTATTAAAATTCCCGTTGCGTGCGCCTCAACGCATATCGAAAGCCTCCGATGCGAGAGGAGAGAAGAAGAGAAAAGCAGCGCAAATTTATTTAAATAGCACGAGAATTTCATTAATGTTCGCTCATCACTCTTGTCTTGCGCGATTGATAGAAAAACCTAATAAACATGGTAATAAGTCAATAAATATTCGCACCCGGCTGATAAATGGATGGCATGCAAATGCAAAGCGAAGTGCACTAGCAGAAGAAGAGTACATATTTAAAAATACTGAAAAAACAATGCGGGAAAAAAATTAACATGATGAAAAAGAAAAAAAAAAGCGGCAATGGAAAAGCGATACTGAAATGTATAAAAGGCAGGTATACATCAGGAATATAAATAAACTATAGTCGAACATCCATTACGAATGACGGCAGGAAATTGTGATTCTCTATCGGAGCGAACATGTTCATCTCATAAGCAAAACACATCCCCTTGACAAACCCAGTACGTCATAATTGGATTGAAAAAACAGGGCGCACTTGTCGGTAATTGCGACTGAAGCTCGTTGACACATGAAAGTGATTTCCCATTTGGTAAAAATCGTTACTTTGTTGCTTGCTCTTTTTATAGCTTATAGCCTGCGGGAAATGAGGACGAAATTAATAATTTGCTGATATTTTCCAACGTTGTTTTCTTTTTTTTCTCTTCTTTTTTTAGTACACTTTTAATTATTATATAACAAATAACAATAGTTTAAAATTGCAAAAATATTTCTAATAAAACCACAAAAAAATATAGTAAGCCGTTGCCAATTTTTTGCCGGATTATTTTTGATATCGAAAACTTATATTAAGTATTTATTTTGGGAAAACCGTAGCACGCTTTAGAGTCGTTCTGTCTCACTTCACCCTGATACACCAATCTAGATTACAAGAGTTTCGCGATCTTGATGCTTGCTCGAAATTTCCCCAGACACTTCTCCATTCCGAAACATCGACTTCAATTTGTCAATTTTTTAAAAATCCGCCCCGTTTTTTATCGACACTGCTTCGCTAGTAGCGCCAGTCCCCCATTCATCCCTCTTTTTACCATCATGTAGGGAGGCCCAGGCCCAGATTTAAATTTTATTCGCAAATTTTCGTAAACATGCCCAGAGGCACGCGGTGTACCAGTATATATGTACATGGCCATTTGAGCATGTACAAGTACATACACAGTACATATGCATGGAATTGCTAATGAATCTTATGAATATGCAAATGTCTTCATGTGGCGCAAACTTTTCTAATTTTATTTGCCGAAAAATGCAATTAACGTCGGACGTATCACCTGTTTTAATATATTTCCACTTCCTGCACTCTTTTCCTCCTCACATCCGGCTAGGCCGACTGTACATACGAGCTTCGTCGTTTTATTTACAAAGAGCACTCAGACCGCAACGAGCACACGCAAAATATGTAGCTGTAGCAGGAATAGAGAGACAAGTTTCGCCTGTGAATGGGAAATAATGAAAGGGATTTGCTTTCCTCGTGGGGGACGGCCGACAATGAATTCCTTTAACGTTGCGCTTCGACTCTTCTTTATTTACCCCCATTTGTCGCCATGTTTTCACGATATACGGGAACAATTTGATTTTTTTTTTCGCGACTTTTTTTCCTTTTTATGTATTTGTTAATACTGATCTTTTATGAATGATCATTATGTAGCTTAAAAATAAATCAATTTTATATTTTATTAAAATTTCTTTTTAACTTTTTTTTTTAAATGAAATTGTAAATTGAATATTAAATGAATTGTAAATTGAATAGTAAATGTAAATATGAAAACTAAAAATTTTATAACATCAGGATCAATTTGACTATAAAATAGAAAATTGCATTTTTATGAATTTAAAATAGATTTCTTGTTGAGCTAATAATTTTTTTTATAAAATAGAATTCCCTGTATGCGAACCGGAGATATTAAATTTTACGGGTAGGATTTTTTTTTTCGCTGCCGATTTTCGCCGCATTTGTTTTAATTCGTCTTATTGCGGGTCGTCGTCGTAGTCGGTATTGTGAAAATTGAGTTTTTCGATCGAGTATTCCCCATCGGGGATATATTTTTATGTGCACCTTTATGTTCGAATGGTTCCCTAGCTGTTCCGCCTCTCGTAAATGCCTGCCATTTCTACTCTGTCTTTGACGTATCGTCTTAAAACTCGTAAAACTAGAGGCGATACATTCGAGAAATGAGAAAAACCTACTTTTATCCATCTATCCTTTTGCAGCGCAGACGACAAAAACTCTTCAGAATGCAAACACTAAAAGTTTTAGGTGCTCTACTTAAATACTTCTTGGAAATCTTAAAGTGCGCATATTATCGCTTGAATTCATGACAAAGCTTTTACTTTCTTTTGCTCCATTTCAATCGTCACGGCATAATAAATTACCGCTTTAATTTTAAGCATTTCTTTTTAAATTTTGGTGTTTTTTTTTCGATAAGAAAATTTTAGCGTAGATTTTTTTCGTGTTTGAGAAATATTACTAAACGTATTAAGTTAATTAAAATTTCATAATTCGTTAAGTGAAAATTTTATTTTACTTTATTTATATTTTGATTTTAAAGCATTTTTTCATTGGATAAGTAAATTATTATAAAAATTTAAATACCTACAATTAGGCCATAAAATTAAACGAGATATTTTTTATCCTTTTTTAAAAGACTTTAGAAAGCTAGGGATGGAATAAACATTTAAAAAAAATCTTCTGTTCAGATTCAGAATTGAATGGTGACTGACTTCATGATTATAATAAAATCACTTAAATTAATTAATTATTATTATCTCTTTAATTTTAAGTAAATTTGCCGTTGATTTGAGAGCTTCCTAAATGAAAAAAAAAAATCAAATTGGAATTCGCTTTTTGCAACAATTTTTTTTTTCCTTTGAAGTGCTGACTAACTAATTCGGGCCAGCTACGAATTAGCTTCATGCATATTTGCAATGTCACCACTGTTCGCCATTCGACGAGCGCAAGTAAGTTTTAAAGCGTCTGGTGTGCCATATCGAGGTGCATGGCGGTAATGCATCATCGTCCGCGCGCAATAAGAGTAATAAGTGCAAAGGGAGCGAACGAGAGGTACGAAAATGTAAGTGCTTTGATGCTCATGTTAGCGCTCGTGTATTTTCTAGTCCTGTCTAGCTGACTATGCAGGATTTATGTGGCGTGTTATAGCCGCCCACATATCGCACGATTTGCAAAAAGCATACCGGAGAGGAGAAATCGTGAGTACACGTTTCCTGCTTTCTGTTTCCGCGCGCTCCCAGATCCATTCCTAATTCCTATCGAGCGTTTTGCATCCATATACCTATAGGTATGTAGTAGTAGTCTAGCTATACGTACAGATACCGTTTGGCACCTTTCGTTCGATCGCACGCTCGTTCGACCGTTTTTTCTTTTTTTTTTGCACGAGCTTTAAAAGCTTTAATTTATCACTCAATCAGTACTCGGATCCACTTTGCAGGACTTTGTACGACTTAATTCCAGCGCTCATCTCGAGAAAGAACTGTTTGCTCACAACTTCTTCTAGATGGCGACTAAATAGTTCGCTTTCATTATATTATTATGCATCGGGGAAATTAGAAAAGTTTAAGGCCGCTCATTGAATTCGACTGGCTCTTTGAAGCTTTGAATATTGCATGGAAAAGTTGTGTGAATTTTTCATGGGGTTTTCGCTGCCGATGCGAAACCAAAAGTCGAAATGTTGCCCAATATTGTTTCGTGTGATGCGAATAAATAAAAAGCACTAGCCGGGACCGTGGCTCAGTGGTTCGAGCTCCGGACTTCGGACCGAGCAACATGGGTTCGAATCCCACGGCCGGCAAGATATGGGTAGTGGTGTTTGGGTAGGCATCCCCATCACC
>JASKGO010005992.1:0-10281 GCA_030556065.1 Holobus sp. GC000080
CCAAGCTGAAAATTGCGGTACATTCGAAGCTTGTTGCGTTAAAATTTGCAATTTTTCCTTCACAATTTGAATACTTTTATACCGTTGCAGATTGTCGAAAGATAAGCGCAACAGTTTTCTATTTTCTTTCGTAAATTGTTCCGCTAAAATTGCACTGAATGTTCCTTGAATCTAAAAACAAATATGCCATAAAATAAATTAGAAAAAGAAAAAAAAAATCGAAAATTTTCATACCAAAAATATAGCCGACATAATATTAAATTCAACAACTGTC
This sequence comes from Holobus sp. GC000080, assembly GCA_030556065.1. Lineage (NCBI taxonomy): Eukaryota > Metazoa > Arthropoda > Insecta > Coleoptera > Staphylinidae > Holobus > Holobus sp. GC000080. The sequence continues at coordinate 275 of JASKGO010005992.1, forward strand.
AAAGTTTGTGAAATTTCTTGATGCAAGAACGCTTCCAACATGTGTAAAACATGAACAAGTTCGAAAATTTTTGCACTAAACATTTCAATTCCGAAGATTTCATTGAAAGCATCAACCCAATTGCATAAATCATTATGAACAATTAAAATATTTTCCAATTCTGATAAATGCTGACTTGAATTCGTCAAAGTTTTGTTAAGTATTTTTAATTGTTTTATTCCAACGATCCACAAGTACCATCTGAACAATAAAAAATTTCCCAGCGCTAGTAAAACTAAGTCTCCCAAAAGAGCGTGATAGGGATTTGTCAAAAGTAGCATTCCGAATGTAAAAAATCCAATGTAAAATAAATTGTACAGGCCAATAATCCAAACGATATGTGGAAAATTCACTTTAAACTTTTTAGTTGTACTTATAAGCACATATAAGTCGATTTTTTTCGTATGAGTAACTGAAATTATTGAAGATATTTGCAATGACAATAGAATTATTGCAGTAGATGCCAATATTGAAAGTTGTCTTTGGTAAATGATAAAGTCTCGAACTAGGAGGTAAACACATGTGGAAATCCAAAAGGAAAAACTTGCAACTGAGTGAAATTTGCTGCTGACGAATTTTGAGTTTTTATCAATTGGCATTAAGCCTAAATAATTCAATAATTTTGTGAAATAAATTATGTTTTTTTCTTGTGGTTCCGTTGCTTTCCACATGACTTTTAAATTCTGATAATAATTCTAATTTGCTTTTTTTGTAGAGTTCATTAGTTAGAATTGATGTTTTTAGAGTCAATAAATGAAATGAATTAAGAAATTACATTTTTCTGTTTTTAAAAACCAAGTTTTTTTTTTTTAATTAAAAGGGTGCAATTAACAAAAACTGAGAAATTATTACATAATACTAGTAAAAATTGAATGAATTATAAAAACAATATAAAAAAAAAACTTAATAATTGTAATAGAATAAAACTCCTATAATAATTAACAATTGGAAAAATTGTAATTACATTTCAATTGGTTTTGAGTTTTAGTTAAATTTCACATGAATAATTTGAGTTTGTTGTCTTTTTATAGTTTATGAAAAATAATTGACAGATTTTAAAGTTTTTAAAGATTTTAAAATTTTTATTTTTTTAAATGATTTTTAATGACTTTTATGAGCCAATAAATTAAACGAATAATAATATTTTTTTAAATCTTTTTTTACCAAGTTTAAAAAGTGCAAATAATTAAAACTGATAAATTATTACAAAAAATAATGAAAAATTGAAAGTATTTAAAAGATTATAATTAAAAAGAAATATAAAATTATTTAAAAAAAAACTTTTTTTTATCATTAACTGACCTTTAATCCCGGCGCCTTCACATAACCGATACAATCAAATCATTTTGAAAACATTGTAATTTAATGACATTTTACATGAATTTTTTAAATTAAGTATTTATAGAATATGAAAAACAATTGACCATTATTAAAGTTAAAAAATTTAATAAATTGAGGAATTTTTCAAATTTTCTTTTTCCAAGTATTTATTTTAGTAAATCAACAATAGAAAACAATCTAATTACTAATAATAATAATATTAATTAATAAAATTAAAACAATTAGGAGATATTTTAAGAAATTATAAAATTAAAAAGAAAACCTTATACAGTAAAAGAGCATCAAATAAATAAAATAAAAAATGTAAAGGACGAAATGTCCTTTCCTGTGGAAAATTGATTTCTGCCTTTTCCTATTTTACAGCAGATGTCCTTTATAGTCACAAAATATACAAAATTTCCCAACTAAAAACAGAATCACTTAAAAAACTCAATTTTTATAATAAAAAAAAATACAAATGCAAAATAATGATATATATTAGTAAATTTGTAATGATTTTCCCATAATGCTTTTAATGAATTTAATCAGAAACATAAATTAGCAATAAAAGCAACTGCTGAAATTATAATCGAATTAATTGAAAACACTTTTGTACACGCTAGCTGTCGGATTTAAACGGTGCCTGGGGTGCGAAAGGGTTAAATTGAAACAATTTCAATTCTCTCCAATCTGAAATTTGCATTTATTATCATTATTATTATATTTGTGATGAATATCTCTCTGCGTGTGCAAATTGAACACGATGACAGTTTATTTAACAGTTGCCAATCCCGCGGAAGAATTAAATTTTAATCTCTCTAAATATCTCTATCTAAAGCGATGTAAATTTTAACAGATTTTAATGACAATTTTGTTGTATTTGATGTTTGCAAATCGCTGCAAAACAGAAAAAAAATTCAGTGTTTTTGAATTTTTAATAAACAATACGCAATTATTGATTTTATTTCTACCTTTTTTTACTACTGCAACTGTTTTATAAATTTTCAAAAGTGTTAAACAAAAGCAGAAAAAAAAAAGGAATGGAAAAATTAATGAAACAAAATTTAAAAAAAACGAGTTACTTTTAACGATTAATTTTGTAAATTATCTTTTGCAGTGACAACAATGAAAGAGCCGGTGAAATATTAAGTGTGGAAATAAAAAAAAAAGGCATTTAACGCGGTGGATTGCCGGACTGAAGTTTCCAGCATGCCGAAGGACTATAAAAGGACTATGTATAGATATAAAAGGTAAGCCGTTATTCCTTATTCATGGTCTCCTTTTAGGTTTATAAATTTTGCACTCAATTTTCCCCTTTATAGCTTTCATTTGTCTCATTTCCAAGAGGACATAATTTCCAACCATTTTCTATATATTTCCACCACTGATATTAAGTTAATTATATAATCCTTAAAGCTTTTAATTAATTAATCTAATTTTACAATCAATAAAAAAATGACATTTTTCTTTAATATTTACATTTAAAATCTCGTTTTTTTGGCTGCTTAATTAAAAAAAAAAACAAATAAAATTTAAAATTATTAAAAACTGCTAAATAAAATTTATTAACTTAGGTAAAGAGTTCCCTTGGGATTAAAAGTAAAACCAAAAACCTAAAACAGTAATTAACATTAGACAATGAAAATATGCCACCGATGCTAAAGCTTAATTAGATTTCGGGGTGACGTTGTTAATTAAAAAAGAGACCACTGATCTGGGGAATTATTAAAAAAAAAGAGAACTTTACGCATTTCAATGCGATGAGATTGAATTCTATTTCCGCGGTTAGAAAATTTAATAATAACTTTGATTGTGTTTAAACTATACGACGTACATAGAACAAAATGTTATTATCATAAATATTAAGCATTATAGTGATGTTTATTTAGTTTGAAAACTTTTCAGTGTGTTGAATGAACGTTTCACCATTTAGTTTTTCACATCAAAAGAATGAAAGGAAATAAAAGAAATAAATATTGCTCTTTTTCTAGATCAGTTTATTATTAGTTTGTTTTATATTAAAAAAACAAATAATTTCTTTAGAAATAAAATAATTATTTTCTTTGGTAAAGAGATAAAAAATTAATGTTTTATTAATGATAAGAAATTAGGATTATAATTTGAGTTATGTATTGGTTTTTAACTAATGTTTTATCGATTGGGAAGCACCGTAACTGCCACAGTTTAATCAGTAAATTTTTCCTTCTATTTTCTTCTGCAATTTTATAACGGGAGATATCAGTTTTGTTATTTTCGAATGAAAAATTCTAATTTTCTTTTCATATTTAGATTCTGTTTAAAAATAAAGAGGATTTATGAAAAATGTTTTTATTTTTTGGCCAACTTTTTAAGATATTGCCGGATTTTCAGATAATTTTGTAAAAATTGATTTTTTTATTAAAAAAAATCTTATCTTTTTCATTTATAAAATTAATTATCAAATAATTCAATTTCATAATTATTAGTGAAATATGTTAACATCAATTAATTTAAAAGTTTAATTGAAAATTGTATAAAATTATTGTGAAAAATTCTGAAAAAATAACATTTTAAAATCAAAATTACTTCTTTTTTCAAATAGAACTACCCAATTTCAATTTAATATCATTATTTGGCGTATAATAATCTAAAAATCTAAATGAAAAGTTTTATTAGATAAGTCTGCGATTAATACTTTTTATTATTGTTATCCAAAAAAAAAAAAGAAATTTCAATTAGTTGCATTGCTAAAGGTGACGTCTCCAAAGCATCTCAGCAACTTATTTCTATAACAACATTAAAAGATTTTGTTTTCTTGAAATAACTCAAAAAGTATTCATTGTATAACCAGGAAATATAACTTTTCTTTAAGGTTTTTTTTCGATAAATAATGCTATAGAATAAAAAATATCATTCTATTTGACCAAATGAAGTTATTTTGAATTTAAAATAGATTTTTTTTTAGAATTTTTCTAGGAGTCAAATAACTTGAAATAAATAATAAATTTAATTTTTTTTTTCAAAAACTCCGCACAATTTTTACAATTTATTGAAAAAAATATAATAATTGTTCAATTTGTTTTGTATTAAAAATACAAAAGTTATGATTTTTGTCTTAAGACACCGATTTCAAATAAAAATAACTGAAAGTCAGTAATATCTTGAAAAGTGGAGCTAAATTAAAAACTTTTTTTTATAAAAATCACCTTAAATTAAAAAAAAAAGAATCAAAACATAAAAATAAAATAAAATTAAAGAAGACCTATTTAAAATACCAAAGTTGTTATCAACTTTTGGAACTTTTGGTATAACCGGGGAAGTGATAAAGTACGAAGAATATTTTAAATCAGAAGGGGCATTAGAATAATTAAGATAACAAAATGATAAAAAAAAAGTTTTCAAAACATTAATTCCTTCAAAACAGTTATCCAGCCAATTAAAAAAAAATAAAAGCCACCCTGTATTTTGATAAAAAAAAAAATAAAAAAAAAAATGAAAAGAATAAATAGAATAAAAGCAGCTAGAAAATTAATTTATTACATCGAACAAGTAAATCTGTCCTTTAAAGAAATCATAAAGGAAGGAAGGATCAGTAATAAATCAATATATTAAGGAATGATAAATGAGCAAGAGAAAAGTAATTACCGAAGAAGAATGAAAGTCGATTATGAAACTATATAATACATAGCTATAGTATTATAGAATACTCGCATAGGCTATAGCTAGATGCTAAATGAAAATGTTCATTATTCATTTTTTCCCTTCTTCGCTGCCGCTGCTGCCTAGGTGCATCCCTCCATCCTTTATCCTTTATCAATCGAGTGGTCTGCTGTGTGAATGAGCTTCCTCCGAGCGTCCCGAGTGTTGAGCGTGGAACGCGTAGAGAGCGGCTGCTGCCGCTGCCGCTGCCGCCGCCGAAGGGGCCTGAAAATAAATTCCGAAATTCAGTATAGTAAGGCACACACCGGCGGCGGGGTCGCAACGCAATAGCGCAGGATTGTCGAATAGAGAGGACGGCTGGAGCAGCAGTGTGGCGGCGTGCTTTACTTTCAGGATCAACATTCCTGTTCCTGCTTTCAGTGTGTGCTTTCGCGTTCTACCTTTAGCACCCTCCCACCAGCAGCAGATTCGTTATCTGTTGCCTGAGAGATCTATACACATCTAAATATATATATATATCTATATATATATACCTATATATAAAAGTATATATATATATAACACTATTCGCTCTCCGTTCGCCGCCTCCATCGAACTTATATTCAGGTTTGAAAACTGCTCCCACTTCTTTTTCCTGCTTTTATTTTTTTATTTTTTATTTCTACCTTTGTAACTTTGTGCTCTTTTTTAGCTTTTTTGGTATATTTTTTTTACATTTTTTTGCTGCTGTTGTAAATTCAATGCTTAAAATGGTTTTACATATTTTTTTTATTTTAATTTTTTTTGTTTTTGGTGAGAGGAAAGCTTTTTTTTAATTGATTCTGCTGTGATGTTAAATTCGGTAGTGGAAAATGTTCGCTCCTTAAAAACTTAAAATTTTATTTTTATAACAAGACAAAAAAGGGCTTCGCTACACTGTTTTATACATGGTTCGTTTGCTTTGAGGTCGATTTTTATAAACTGGGTTAGCAGTACTAACAAGTTTGTGGTTATCAGTTGTATTGTTGTTTCGATGTAAATGCAGTTTTGTGCGCTTATGCACCAACGTAAAAGCTATAAAAAGTAAGTGAAATTGTTTAAAATGAGAGGGAAAAAAGTTTATTCAGTTATTATTTTTTATGGTCTTTTGCATTTTTTATTACTTGTTTAAGTTTTTTATTGTTTTTTCATTTTGTTCAAAATCTTTTACTGTTTTGGAAATTATTGTTTGATATTTTCATTTGAATTATTTGTGATTTGTTATTTAATTTATAAATAATTTGAATTATTTGTGATTTGTAATTTAATTTATAGATAACTTGTTAACTTATAAATTATCAAAAATGTTAAACGCTTAATTGCGGGTTAATTTAAATTAATTATTATAATAATGAAACTTTAAAAAGCTTTATTTAGTGATGTGCAAACATTTTTTTCTACTTCCTTTGCAAGTTATTAAAAAATAAAAATTTATATTGTTTTTTAAATTACTTTTAATAGAAATTAAATAGTTCTACAAAGAATTGTAGTAATTAATGAATTAATTATCAAAATTATTAAGAAAAAAGAATGAAAATATATTTTTCGAATTTTCTTTTTAAATAACTTTCATAAAAAATAAAAACTTCTATTTCCGGAAATACTAAATGCTAAATGATATACAAAAAGGAAATGAAAATAAAGGAACCAAAAAAATACTGAATTTGAATTCATTTACAGTTGGGAAATTACTATTGGCTACTTTTATTTGAATAATTTGTAATTTGTCAATTTTTAAATTATCGATAGCAATTACTTCATTTAATGTTATTATTATTAAAATAATTAAGCTTTCGAAAGTATTTTTTAAATATTTACTATAATTATTTTTAACTACCTTCGAAAATTGATATAAGATAAGTTGTTTATAATGTTTTTAAGTTTCTTTTAATAGAACATTAATTGTTGTAAATATAATTGTATTTATTTATTAATTAATTTTCAAAATCGTAAAAACATTGAAAATGTAGTTTTGAAATTTCATTTTTTAATAAGTTTCATAAAGAAATAATAAAAAAAGTATCGAAGAAAACATTAATTGAAATACAAATAGCTTTAAAATTTGAAAAAATAAATGTTTTAATAAATTTTATATAAAATTTATAAAAAAAATATATTTGTTAATTAAACTATTTAAATTGTTTGATTAAATTATTTAATTTTCCAAATGAATAAATAAAGCAAAATTTTTTATTAAATTTTTCGTTATTATATTTAATGAAAATAAATACTTCTGAAAACCAAATGAAAAATGCATGATAAAAACCAAAAAAAGGAAATATAAATAAAAATTTATAATCCGTTTAAAATTAGGATTTTTTTAAATTTAATTTGCCGCTTTTTGCAAAAAAAAAACATTTAAAAATTTAAAAAAAGCATTGAATTTTACATAAATTCAACAATTTTTTTTAATCTCAATTTAATTTAACAATTTTCCAAACGATTAATCAGTTAAACAATGAAAAATACATTAATCAATACTCCTTTCAACTGTTATTTAATAGAAAATGAAAACTTAAAAAAAATAAATAAATGCAAAAAAGCAAAAAAGAAACTGCAAAAAAGTAAAACCTGAATAAATGTAAAATCGTTTAGCAATCAGTTTCCAATTAGCCTTTTCGACCAAATTGAAAGCATTGTGTGGCATTTTTCCTTTTCGCTCACTACGTGCAATTAAAATAGAAAAATTGCCTCCGGCTTTTCTGCATTTTGGCTTTTCGGTTAATTATTTTTTGTGTATATTCAAAGCCACTCTGTTTTCCTACATTTCTTCATTTTTTTTTCTTTAAGCATTTCTTTGCTTTTCACTTTATATTGGCAGCAGCTAGCACGCCTATTCGGAACTTCAATGAAAGTGCTAATTTGCGTCATGTGCCTTGAAAATGCTTGATTTATTACACTTATTCTTGCAACCGTTCGTTATATTTGCTTGTGTGTCGAAATGACACGTCGTTCGTTTCATTTCATTCGTTTCGTTTCCATTTTTTTTTCTTCACTTCCTTAATTACACACATTTTACGACACCTTCACTTTGCGCTCCTTCTTCGATGGAAAGAAGAAAAGTAGAAAAGAAGTAAAGAACTAATAATGGCGGAAATTGTAGCATTGTAGTTACAAATTCGATAAGAAAAATGCCATTAAAGTTTAACTTCGACTTCTGCTTTTTATTATATGTTTAATGTGGTTTCCTAGTTTAATGTCTTTCTACTTTTGTTGTTAATACAGTTTTCACTTTGTATTATATTTTATAAAAAAAAATTAATAAAATTTTAAAATTTATAATTTCCACAATTTTACAAAACAATTAAAAAAATAGTAAAACAGTTTCAGTAAAAAATTAAAACAAATTTCTTGCATTTTTTTTCCGCCTCATAAATTTTAAAGAACTGCAAAGAGTTTTACCACTTTACGTTTTTGACTTAGTAGTGTAGCAGTCTGCAAAAACAGCATTCTTTTTCCCCACATAATAAAAGATTTAAAGTTTGTTTTCCTTTCTTCTTTCTCTCATTTTGTTTTCCGTTTTTTTTTTTTTAATTGCAACTGCAGCGAAGTTTCTCCATCCATGGAAAAGTTGGCAGCAGTTTTAGAAATTTATATTTGCTCTCTAAATAAACAGAAACATATCGAGCAACCCTTTGCCTCGTACACAGTGTATCGATTATAGAATCATGACATGACAATTTGTGCAAACATTATTACTGGCCACCACTACATTTACAAGTTCGAGTGGAATAACTACTCGGAACGCAACGTATGATTGATTAACTAGCCGTTCTTTGACTTTTTGTTTATACCTTTTTTCCTATATGCTTATGTTTACCGTAGTTGTTACTTGAAACGAGCAAACTCAAAGAAAAGCGCTTTAATTAAAACGAGCAAAGCATTCGTTTTTTTTTAAACTTGCTGTGAAAAGCTTTACATTTCTTTATTATAACCAATTAATTAATTAATTTTAGATTCTACATTTTTAATATGAAATTACTTAGTTTTGTTTATTAATTAAATTTTAGTGTTTTAAAATATTACAAAATAATAAATAGAAAAAAAAGCAAATTAATCGAAGCAATTGAAATGCAGCGAAACAATAAAGCAGATTTACAATTCAAATGTATGGAAAACACTTCACAATGAAACCGATAATTTAATTTTCGAGACAAAAGTATATAAAATACCTTTCTACATATATATATATATATATATATATATATATATATATAAATAACGGTACATAACGAAACGCATAGAAAGGGAGACGGGGCAGCAGCCGCCACCCCCTGGACAATATTTCGCGAAAGAGAATATAATGCATAAGGAAACCGCAACAGTTTCGCCGCTCATTATTTGTGTTTGCCATTTGCAAATATTCGCTGTGGGGAACAAGCACATACTATATGTATAAGCAAAAGTATTTATACATATGTGTGCAGAGTATAGTATGCAAATATGCATGGAGGAAAAGAATTAAACAAATACCTCTAGGCTTGCCTCTACAGGGTGTCCAAGCGAAAAGTATCCAATGGACATAACATGAAAACTACTGATTTTAAGAAAAATCCCAGAGACACGTCAATTTTAGTTGTTAGGGGGACATCTTTTGGAATATTTCGTTATGGCGTATCAGTCCCCCCCTGCCCCCCACGGCCCCCGACTTAAAAATCTTAAATGGCATGGGGGGGGGGGGGTCGACTGACCCCTCATTTTAAAGAGAATATTTTTTTAAATATTTTAGTGAAAACCGCATTTAAATCAACTCAATATTTTTGTTGTAATTGATTAATGAAATTGATGCAAATTGCCTATTTTCCCTTGTTTTAAGATCACAACAATAAATTCGTAACTATGGAAACATTAAAACCTTAAGTGGAAATAGGCAATTTGTATCAATTTCTTTAATTAATTACAACAAAACTATTGAATCGATTTAAATGCGGTTTTCACTACAATATTGAAAAAAATATTCTCTTTAAAATGAGGGGTCACTCGACCCCCCA
>JASKGO010005996.1:0-16314 GCA_030556065.1 Holobus sp. GC000080
GTGGCGAAACGACTTCTTCCTCCCTATCGGAGCAATTGAGCAGCGCTCGCCTTGGCTGCTTCCACCAACTGAGTCGAACAAGCGGCAACGTGGCCACGGTTTTCACGAACTGCCTCCGTTGTATTAGTGCATTTCCAACAAGTGCCTTGTACATACACCGACTGGTGAATTGGTGTGCGGCACACACAACCTAGGAGGGGATCTAGAACGCGAGCGCTACTACTACGGTAGAGCTCTGGTGAAAGGTTTCATTCGTGGTTGGACCGAGGGCGCAACGCGACCTACTATTTTTTAACTTTCTAAGTTTTTTTGTTTTCAACTACACCGTACACACGTCTAGCGCAAATAGTGCGACCCTATCGATCTTGCAATACGAGTAGAGTGCATCACTACCACCACCAGCCCCAGGAAGTGCCTCTATGTGTGATACAGACAGTTTTATATCAGTGCAACAGTGCTCTTATTACGCGACTCACTTGTCTTTCGATGAGATTACTAGCAGCAGTAGAAGCAATAAAAAGAGGAACCAAAAGAAGATTAGAAGCGATGACCAAGCAAGAAGTTAGGACTAGAACGAATTTGGGATTACTCAGTGTGTAATTTCGGAGAGGAGCCATTAATGACCCTGACTTCTAGGTACGTATCGTATTCGTATATTTACGTAATTGCAAAACAAAGGAAGATGAGGTTAACACATATAATCTGCCAGAAAGGCGACCTCTGTTGAACTATGCGCTTAAACAAATTCCGTTGCCAGTCCGCCTATGGTACTATTTAAGTCAGCGATTGTTTAAAAAATATCAAAGAGAGGCTCGTTAAACGTTCGCTTTTATGGTCAAAACGAACGCACGATGGACGCACACCCAAAAGGCCGGTTTTGTGCTGTTCCGCGAACTCGCTCGTTTTCTCGGAAGGACTTTCCTTCGTGGCCGCCGTTGCTGCTCCAACCACAGAAAAAGAGAAGTGGTGGAGGACGCAGGCAGGCCGCTCTAGCCTCTGAACTATTTCACATGCATGTGGTGCACCTGCCCTGCTTACCGGGAATTTCAAAGTTATACTCCTCAAACCATTGAAATTCGCATGCTCAATAGACCTTAACATAGTTTTTCATGCGCTATCCTATCTCTCTCTCTTTGAACTAACAACCAACTATCTGGTGAGCTATCGGAAACGTCACCCGCGGCCGCGACCATCCATTATTAGAGTTTAACGACTGGTGACGAAACGCACACAGCACAAACAGAGAGAAAACATTGCGTCACATATTTTTAATTCCTTTCGTCGGAATTGATGTCGTCGCATATATGTTGTTATTTTACCAAGAAAACCATTCGCTTCTCGGAACCAATTATTACACCCGGCCTACGTTATATTGCCATTTTATCAGTCAGTCAGACAAGCCAAGTGCCCACACCAACTAATTCGTGTGTCGTTCTTTTCCATTTGCAGAGTTTCACCAATTGGCATGGCATGCGCTTCGTGCAATGTTCGAAGGTTGTAGTACGGTATGTCCGAAATGCCAGCACCAGTTCGAGTGTCCAGTGACGCAACAGCGACGGTCCCTCTGCGGAGGCGGATTGGTCCAGGTGCAATCGCAAGGCACCGCCACACCAGAATCCTATCCCATTTCCCCAAGCCAACCCATCATCTTCGTCCTGCCACCATCATCCTTTCACTTCATCCAACATCAGCAACAGCAGCAGCAAGGGACCGACTCGAACAACCAAGCGCAACCTCATCACCAGCAGCCACCGGAACACGTGGTGCGTTCGTTGCGCCAATGCGGCTGGTACTACGAGAACATCACCTACCAGGAGAGCCAGGAATTGCTCAAAGACAAAGAGACGGGCACGTTTTTAGTGCGCGACAGTTCCGATCCGCGGCACCTGTACTCCTTAAGTGTGCGAACCGAACGCGGACCCACTTCAGTGCGCCTGCATTACGCGAACAAACGTTTCACCCTTGAGGCGGAGACCTATCTGCAGCATTCGATGCCCTCGTTCGCCAGCGTGGTCGACTTGGTGGAGTACTACGTGCAACAGTCGCGTACGAAATGCGAAACGTCGCACGTGTGGGTCGATTCGCAGGGGAAACGCTACTCGCCCATCACCCTGGTGAAGCCCCTAATTAAGGACGGACAGCCGCCGCCCTTAAAACACCTGGCCCGACTGGCAGTCCACCAAGCCGTTCGAAAGGATAGTGGCAGCGCCGGTATCACAGACCGATGGTTGCTCTCGGAACGGTTGGCAATGCAATTGGAACTGCCCGCCAGCGTCAGCCAGTACCTTACCGACTACCCCTATTCCATTTGATTTCGATGAACGTTGTTGTTGAAAAAAATGATAGTAACCAAAGATTACAAAGCGCGCGCGTTTTCGGTATTATTTGTATAAATTATTGCAAATCTTTAAATAGTTAGGATAACAAATTATATTACCATTTCAGTTTTTTGTTTCAACTATGTACTCAGCACACCATCCTCTCTATATCGTATATGATATGACCGTGTAAGATATTGTACATAAGCCGTATTATTTATTGTTTATTTAAACCTGCTATTATTAGGATATAAGCGCATTTATTTATATACTGATATCTTTAAGGATCGAAAGACTTCATCATGAGGAAGCAATAATTCCTATCCCTTTTTTTCTGTATATCAATCACAAGCAACAAAAACGCAATTATTTATTAATGTATTATTATTAATATTATTATGCTGTTGAAAACGAATATTATATATTCGTTAATCTGAATAATAAAAATCAATTTATTTTATTAAAAATCCTATTGAGAAAATTAAAAACAATAAAAAATGAAATACTTAACGTCGTCCCGGCGCTTTCATCAATTCACCTCATCATCAATTCACCTTTTACGAGTGGTCTATTTTAAAACTGAAACACAGAGCAACCACAGATAGTCGATTCACAGAAGTGAATTATAATTTACCGATAATAAGTGAATAAATACAAATTACTGCTTATTAATTCCAATATAAATAATTATTATTCAAGCGAACAGTAGCTCTTCCAAGAATTGACGCTTTGAGGTCGCACGCTTTTTTTAATGTGAAATTCCACTTATATTCAATTCCGATAAATCATTAACGTGTGTGTTTGTGTATGCTGCCCACTTTTTTTTATATTATTATTTCATTTGCACGAAACGCAAAATCCACTAACTTAAAGGTTATGTAAACTCTGTGTGTGCATACATTGTACTACACAGGCATACAATTAAAATGACAAATCATTAGCGCCATTTACCTGCTTCAAAGGAAAACTTCTTTAAGCAATATTGATGCGATTTTCCTTGGCCCACTTCCTGATCACCTTCGCAATTTGGTCGGCTTGATTCGAGTTGCTGTTCCGCAGCAAGCTGAGCACTTCAATCAATGACTCCGCTTTGAACTTCTTCGCAATCACCCCCTGAATATTCACATCGAGTATTAACACACTGCACTTTTGTTGCGTTCAATTATTTGAGAAAAGAAAAACAGCGGTGCAAAAACAAAGATTGTTTTGATACTGAGGTTATGTGTACCTTGTGCTAAGCATTACTAGTGCAACTAGTGCCACCTCTTTTTTACCAAGGGTGTTTACCTGTAAAACTCCGCAACAAGCACCGCGTTTTCCTTCCCAAAATTCCGGATTGGGTTCCAGTCTGTCCAGCATATCGAATGCCTTGGCAGCGTACCAAAAATGCCCCATTCGGTAGCAATCATTGGCGATCATCAGTAACAAATTGAAACTTTCAGCAGAAGCGTCCATTTTCAAATATAGGTCCCATGCGGCGTCCGGTTTTCCGTTCATTATGAAACACCGGGCCAAATTCGAAACGTAAATGTAATCCGCTTTGATTTTCGCATCCTCCACCAAGAGAAACGTTTCCTCAGCCTCTTTAAACTGATCACAGGCAGTCTTAGCTTGTCCGTAATTGAAATTAAAAGTATCATCGGAATGAAGATAACTTTTTACAGAAGTTAAATACACCAAAACTTCTTCGAATTGTCCAGCGAGGAAAAACGTGGCTGCCATACATTGTCTTCCAGGTATTGTGTCGCACTCACTGCTAGAACTGCCAACTAATTGAAAACACTCCTCAGCACTTTTGATATGTTCAGGGGAACCCAATTCTTGTCCTAGAACCGCATAAACTACACCTTTTAAGATGTATTCCTGCGGAACCGCTGGTTGTAAGTTTTTAATGAGATCATAAGCCTCTTTGGTGTCATCCTGCTTAAGGTAATGGATCACCAAATTGAGCCTAGCTTCAGTAACAACGTCCACCAAAGGTGGAAACACTTGCATGGCTCCTTCGCCTCCTCTGAACACCACCAAGTTGTGCTTCACCAAATCATGTCCGAATCCAACATTGGCGCTTTGTTCAGCTATAGCCCGGATCTCGCTTTCAGCAGCAGCGCCATTGTACAACCGGAAGTGATTGCATGCCTTCAAATTGGTTGCAATGACAGAGTCACTGTGCTGATTCAAGTACAATCCTAGCACTTCTTGGGACACGTCGTAATAATCGAGTTTATAATAACACAGAGCGACATAAACATTCAATGCTAAATTGTCCCGGTTTTGCAAAAGAAGTCTTTTGTAGATATCAATGGCTTCCTGATAGTGCGCCCTAAGATAATGAATGGCAGCCAAACTAAGTTGGTCTTCCAAAACATCTTCCAACTGTTGATGATGTTCCATAAGGGCACTTTCGTTGCCCAAATTGTGCGACAAATGAAAATTCAAGCGGTTCTTCAATGCACACTCGGGCACTTCATCCAACATCTCCTTTGATTCGGAGTACATTCCAAGATAGAAATAACAGCAAGCTAAATTCACCAATAGATTTGGGATTTTTGGGTTCTGGTTCTTTAAGGATTCGTAAAGAGAGAGGCATTTCTTGTAGTCGCCTTTGTGGAAAGAGCAATAGGCCATCCAAAGATCGATATTTATATTGTGAGGTTCTTGATGTTGCTTAAACTGTTGTTAATTTTATTCACTTTAGTTTTCGAAAGGTTATTTTTTAGATATTTCATAAGACTTACCTCTAATAAAGTATAAGCACCGGTATAATCACGCTTAGACAAATAGTCTTCGAATTTCACCAAAGACCGCTTAGCTGAATTAGCTTTAGGAATTGATTCACCAGTGGTGAACGCAGGTTTAGACCGTGATATAATCTAAGGACATAAAAATTAAGACTCTTTCAGGTGCAAAAGTTAAATTATTACCATCTTTAATATGTTTTATGCGCTACGTTTCACTGGATTCACAGTTTTTCTGTTTTTAGTTTCATTTGGTTTGTTGTCATTTAAAACTGTTGCCAAGGATACTTAAATTTTGTTATTTTATAACCTAGAGAAATCGGTAAACTCTAGGAAATGTTAAAAAACTGGTAATATTCAACCGAGAGATTCAAAAAAGCAATATATAAACAATACAATAACTATATAAACTACTACAAACTAATAAAAAGTTTCACAAAGTTTGAACTTTGTGATTCGCATATATGCTAGATTCGGAATACTTCGGATTTGACTACAGCGACATCTCAGACACCTTGAAATAAAGTGCTTTCCTTTATCCAAAAGAACAGCCTCAAAACTTTCTTCTTTACTGCAGTATTTATCCAATAAGTTTCAAATAAAAACGCAAATTTACAATGATCACTTATCAAATGATCATTTAAAATCAACATATTGAAAAAACGCTGTTTCTTAAAAATAAACATCACAAATAAAAAGCAGAAAGCCCACAAATAAAACAAAACATAATAACAAAATGCGTCTGTCATTTAGAACATTTTGTTGTGCACACATGATGGTGAAAAAAGCGTTGGTTTTCCTGGCCCCTGGGGCCGAGGAAATGGAATTTGTCATCTCCGTAGATGTCCTAAGACGTGGAGGAGTAAGCAAAACCCAAATATATCAGCACTAGCTGAACACATCACGCAATATTTGCATTTACCAGGTTGACGTAACAGTAGCCGGGCTAGCTGATAAGCAACCGGTGAAATGCGGCCAAGGGACTGTTATAATTCCTGATGCAGCTTTAGAAGAAGTCTCTCAAGATTCATTTGATGCCATTGTCTTGCCTGGTGGTTTAGGTGGATCAAAGGCAATGGCTGAATCTCAGAAAGTTGGAGAACTTTTGAAATGCCAAGAGAAAGACAACAAAATCATTGCTGCAATCTGTGCAGGTATTATTTAATTAAACTGTTTGATTATAACTTAATACTATGTTTTAATATAGCCCCAACAGCTCTGAAAGCCCATTCGATAGGCTTTGGCAAGGCTCTGACTTCATATCCAAGTACCGAGTCAGCAATGCAAGGGGATTACTGCTACAAAACTGATAATGTAGTTGTGGATGGAAATTTGATCACTAGTCGTGGACCCGGTACTGCTTATGAATTTGCTTTGGCTGTTCTTAAGGCCTTGACTGATGAAAATACAAGTAAGAAAGTGGCAGAGGGAATGTTATTGAAATAGATTTGTGTCTTCTGAATACTTCATATTCTTATTTGCTTCAATAAACTACTAATTTATATATTCCGCTTACTTTCTATGCGCAAATTATACGTTTAAACTGGTTACTACAAACCACTCAACCACCATGAAGTGTAAAAGTATTAAGTACTTACATTGAAGTCCCTCGGAGTGCACAAACTTGAAGATTATGGATGTTTCTGTTCTTGATGTGTAGAGATTTACACCTGCACTGTTAAACGAAGCACTTTTACTTTGAAAACAGCAAAGCCCCAGACTCGCAGAAGCTTTTAACAACAATAACGATGCGCATCGTAATTTCATAAACTAATTTTGAGGTTAGAATTGCAAACTTTGAAAAAAATGTTGCAAAACTATCAGAAAACAACGGATTTTTATAGAAAACAATGGCAAAACATGTAAACTAACTGTGGAAGTAAACAAAAACAATTGCAAAATGAAAAATTAATGCAAAAACAACTTTTACCGTGGATGCGAGTTTAGGCGTGCGGGGAACTACTTTCAACTGTTTCATCTACGACGCACACTGGTACACAAAGGGTTTTTTCTCGAAAGGTGCCTACAGGTTGGACCTTTTTTCGCGAGAATCTGTAAATGAGGAAAATATAAAATTAAGTAACCATTGCCAAAATAACAACGAAATAATTGACAAAAGAAATTAAAGAAATAATAACTTAATTTACATGTCTCAATTTTGAATTTTTAAGAAAATAAAGCAGCTTTTTTCAATAATTTTAGTTGGAAACAAAACCTTTCAACAATTAGCATTAACAAACACCCAAAGCTTTTAAATTAACAACGCCAACTTCTTTTAAAAACGTTTGGAAGACATTTTTGCGCAAACAGGAGCTTAGTTTCAGGTTAGATTTATCGTTTTTCCAGAAACTTTACGAAAAACGTTTTATAAACCACCTCAACTTCCTGTTTCTAACAGAAAACACTAGCAAAACCCAAAATCTACCCAACACAGATGCAAAATTCTTTTCAAACTTAAAGAAAACACAAAAAAACGCTTTTATTTGTTTGTAGAAACAACACGCCGTTAGAATCAAACCCAACTGAAAGATTTTTCTCCTCATCGAGCAATAGAAAAACTCCCTTTTCAAAAATAAGAAAAAATCACAATTTATTTCCTAGTCTTAACCATATTACAATTCATTGCGAGGAAATTGGCAAAAAAAAGAAGTCTCTTTGTTTCCCATTTGTTTCTTTTAAGTCTTATTATTGGCACTACTAAGTAAGTCAACGAAATCTTCTCCCGTTGGAAGATTCCCAAGGTTATGGCAAACATTTTGATTGATTCTAAAGTCATCCCAGTTAATTTCGGGAAACAATCTCTGCATGCAGTCCTCCATAATCAGGCAAAACTCTTTGATCTGTTCCATAATGTGCGGATCGTTCTATTATATTCACGTAATTCATTATAACTTTGCTTTTGCTTCAAAACTAAACTGTGATGCAACTACCTACATTACGACTACAACTATTTTTGTTTCTTACTTACACTAAAGTAATTTTGGGCGTTTGCGGTGATTCTTTTAAGGTCGCAGATCATCGCCTCCGGCCCTTTGTAAATCTTACAGTTATACTTATGAATTACAGCTTGCAGACTGCACTCAGGTCGCAAACCCTGTAAAAATTTCAATCCCCAACTTATTGCATCAAATTCATATTCTTCAATTTACCGTCTCTGCTAAATTTAACGTCTGATTCAAATCAGTTTTCTCCAATTCCTCTAACACCATCTTCATTGCTTCAAAATCACGTTCCATCTTGGACGCCACGTACTTTCTATAATTATCATCCTTCTTCTGCTGCTGCTGCTGCTGCTGTTGCTGTTGTTGCTGTAGCTGCAGATGATGATGTTCTTGATGTTGCTGCATCATAAATTCATTTGTGCGCTGCAAAACCGTAATGGATTTATCAGCAGCGTGTTGCTGTTGCTGCTGCTGCTGCATCAACAAATCAGAAGCAAATAAACTCGGCTGCTGCTGCTGTTGTTGCTGATCATATTGATGCATGCGATGATGGTCTTGGTACAACCATCGACGTACATTTTCCACATCAGTGGTGCCCATCATCATCGGACCACCGCGTCCCTCATCGGCATCAACAGTTTTACAACACAAGGGATGCTCTTCAAAAGTGCAAGCATTGTTCTTCTTCAACAGATTACAGCTAGCACTGATGGCATTCTTCCATTCTTTATCGTTGTTGCTAGCAATACCATTGCCATCGCCGGCAGCACTCTTTTTCGCCGCTTCCATTTTCATATAATGCGCCGAAATATTCTTTGCAGTTTCAAAGAATTCAATCGATGGCGACGAAGTATTCGAAGAATTGTTATTGATGGCATTGTGATTCTTCTTCGGCACATTATAACTGCCCGGTTTCATGTAGACGCGACTCTCGCCATCGGATTCCTCTTCGCGCGGCGACGTTTCCGTCGTGGTCTCCGAATACTGATTATTGGGGTCGTCAACTGCTGCAGCTGCAGTTGGCATCACATCCATCACCAGACCGGGCCCTGAATTCATATCTAGTCCAGTCAAAATGTTGCTGGTGGGCATGGTGGGCATCCTAGGGGCTTGCACTATGCGATTGGCACAAGGATTGCGCACGGCGCCCATTAAATTTGCGTTGTTAGGATTACTAACGTTCATATCCAAATTGGAAAATATTCGAATCATATGCTCGGCCAAATCCTTCGTGTTGCTCTCCCAAATGGCGTAGCAGGATTTGAATTCACCGGTCAACTCGCGATCGATATTGCCCAGTGTGCCTTCCTTCACTTGCAAGTATCCCTTCAGCATGTGCCAGCAATTTATCAGTCTCACGTACGCATAAATGAAGTCCTTCGTAGCCCACGGGATGCCTTGCGAATGAATATTGGACACCGTATGACTAGGTTTCAGAATTTCATTCTTGGTGCGATTGCATAGATTCTGAATATTCTTAAAGCACGGTCTATGCTGATTCCTGATGGCAATCTTCTCGGCAATCACACAGCCGGCCTCAAGAAATTTCGTGAAGGATTCCGTAGTGGGATCAACATTGTTCATCTGCACAGATGATAATTGCTGTTGTTGAAGTAACAAAGCAGCGGCAGCATTGAATTCATCTTGTTGTTGTTGCTGCTGCTGCTGCTGCTGTTGTTGAACATCGTCAAGGTTCTGCGGTTGATCACTTTCCAAACGTCTGTTCTCTCCGCCAATGGGTGCCGGAGGGTGTTGCTGCGGCATCACACCTCCCAAACCTGGATTGATAGCCTGATGCGTTATCGGATTGAACATCGGCACATTATAGGGGATATTGTAGCTGGTATACTGATAATGTGCCAGATTATAAGGACGTGGCAATGGAGGAGGAGCAGCGGCCACATAAGGCGAAGCAATCAACGGAGGCTGCCGATAGGGATTGTACAACGGGCTAGTGCAAACGCATTGATGAACGTGAAAGTGCATTCCTTGAAATTTGATTGGACGTCAATGTTAGCGGAAATCAGCAATCAAA
Organism: Holobus sp. GC000080; assembly: GCA_030556065.1. NCBI lineage: Eukaryota > Metazoa > Arthropoda > Insecta > Coleoptera > Staphylinidae > Holobus > Holobus sp. GC000080. The sequence goes on from JASKGO010005996.1 coordinate 10,031, forward strand.
CAAACAACTCACCTTGATTAGAATCCGCTCGATTCTGCTCCTGTTGATACATTCTCAGTGATACATTCAAATCATTTTCAACTTGATTTCTTAACTATATGTATATATTCGTTTTTTATCAATCTACAAACTACGAACATCAGAATTTCATAAATAAGTAAATGACTTCTTCATCATAAACTCACGTTTTCAAATATGAATTTTCAGTTTGGTATTTTTTCTCCGTATTTGATTTTAATAGCTTTTAAACAATAAATCTAACAATGCGTGCCAAATGTGTCAAATACAGCTGACCTATACCTTAAATTATACTTTGATTTAGTTTCGTAAATCTACAACTATGAGCACTGTGGTAATGTGTGAAGTCCGTTAAAAGAAAGAAAACGTTGCAAACTATCACTGCAGAAAACGTTGTAACAAAATGATTGGTGTGGCACACCGCACAATGGGAAAAATGCGTGTGCTTACAAAAAACTGACAAAATGATATTCCGAATATCAACAAGAAAACAAAATTCAAGTTTCTTAGCAACGGTCAACAACATTTTGTTTTCCCCTGCATTTTTACCGACAATATTTTTATTCATATCTTCAGTATATTAGTAAATATATTGTTTCCAATTGATTCCAGAGAATCAAAGAAAAGTTTATTAATTACCAACAAAGTTTTCTTTGAGAAGAAGAACATGCGGAATCGATTTGATTTCATAAAATGGTGGTGAATAATTAACGTTTGTACGCAGAACGCAGAGTCATTTCCATGGAAACGCCGTTGATTCAAACAAGAGGCCACCTTGACATTGTATGTGAGTGTTGATACAGTGTTGATGTTAATGTATTTGTCAACTTTTAGCCGTCACGGCGACGTTTATTAGAGGAAATGCCAAATTGATAAAATTATTGCGAACATTAATGATTTGCCAAATCTGCTAGTGATTTCTCAGTGATGGCCAATGGTAAAGATAATAATCTGACTAACCACATTCCAAAATGGTTGAAGGATATTACCCGAAGGTAATTTTTAATATTTAATTATCATTAAAATGACCCCTGCTTAATTTGAGTAATTTCTAGCGCTTCTGAAAATGCTGAGGACCGCCGTAACAATACTGATGAGGAAGATCAGTTATTTCAAACGTAAGCTTATCACAATCCAAATGAATTTTGAAAGTGATATTTAATATTTACAGAAGACCTAGCAATTCAGCTCGTTTCGGAAGAAGAGCTTCAATTGCAACACCAACTCCAATGTCTCAAAACGATGAAAATAAACGGCATCAGACGAATCAACAAAATTCTAAGATAGAAAACGGTCAAGATTTGGAGTTATCATGGCGCGGATTGAATGTGTTTAAGAAGAATCACAAAGGGCGGTTGGATAGTGCCCAAAAACCGCGTCATGAAGTGCGGAAATACGGAGGTAAATTCATAAATTTCAAATATTAGCTTTTTGATAATATTCCATCAAACATTTTTAGATGTTTTTGTAACAAACTTTTCGCCTCGATCATCTTTACCTTCTTCAAATGATAGCACTCTAAATTCTCTACCTGTTGTGATGGAAAGCGAAAGAAGTCGCAGCGAAATGTCGCAATACGTTCCGAAAACCTTGCCGGGCAATCTTCTAAGCTCAACCATTAGCAATTTCAATGCCAGTATCAGCAAGTCTCGCTCGCAGGAGAATATCTATTTCAACAATACTGTGATTGGAAATCAGAACTTCAACAGTCAAAGACGCCAAAGTAATGGAAGCGATGAGAGCATTACTTCCAATTACAAATTACAAATTGCCAAAGAGAATCTCTTCAGACAGCAAATAATCGAAGAACTGTTGCTGGAAAACGAAAGGATTGCTCAAAGTTTAAGAAGACTGGCACCAGTATTGGATGATGCATTAGATGAAGATGATTCACGTGAAATGTTTGTTATTCCTGAATTACCACGGGGAAAGACTTTGGTTATCAATATTCTATCAACTTGGGGCGATAAATATTACGTTGGACTGAATGGAATTGAAATCTTTGCTGATGATGGTAAAATTGTCGAAGTTGAAAGGGTAAGTTTTGTTATATTTATATTGTTTTACCACATTGACCACAGTTTTTAAATTTTTTACCGGATTGACTACAGATATTATACTTTTTAATCCCTAGTCAACAGTTATAACATTTTTTACCAGATTGACTCTAGTTGAGTACTAATATTTTAATTATTTAATAGATTTCGGCTAATCCAAGTGATGTTAATGTCTTGGAGGAATGCCAAAATGATCCGAGAGTAGTAAAGAACTTGTTGGATGGTGTGAATAGGACGCAGGATGATGTTCACCTATGGTTAACACCATTTGTCAAAGGGGAAGACCATACCATCACTATAGTTTTCAAAAAAGAATACGTTTTATCAATGATAAGGTTTTGGGTATGTTTTTATCAATCTTCAAAATCAATATACTTTATATTTGACCAAAAAATATATCCCTTAGAATTATAATAAGTCAAGAATTCATAGCTACAGAGGAGCAAAAGATGTAGTGATGCAACTGGATTCAACCACAATCTTTATGGGAGAAATTGCAAAAGCCTGCGGTGGAATCATAGGCGGAGTGGACGCTTTTGGTGATGTAGATTATAAATCAAACTGATGCAATTCAAAATTTAACTTATTATGCTTTAGACAATCCTTTTCACAGTGAACGAAGACATCTTAGAATTGATCTCGAAACACGATCATTCCTATCCAACACTCACTTCTCCCAACAATCTGATTTCGAACGAAGACACCACGAATAGACCGCCGACATCGGCAATAGTGTCCTCGCAAGCGGTCAGACCGCCGACGGGTAAAATGGTGAAAAAAAGGGCACCGGATGAATTGGCGGAAGATGACCAAGTGGTGGTGCGTGGAGCTAAACGTATCGATATCATTTTACTATCGAACTGGGGCTACGCCAATCTCATCGGATTGAACGGAATCGAAATCATCGAAGTGGGCGATGTGCCCGTCGATGTCAATTGCGAAACCGTTACGTGCGATGCAAACGACGCGACGGATAACGAACTGCTGATGCGTTTGTTCGACGAAGAGAATGTAACAACCGATGTTGAACACACGTGGTTGTCGCGCTACACTTACGGGCAACAAGTGAGAATCAGCGTGGAATTTGCCCTTTTCACTTATCTCGTAGGCATTCGACTATGGAATTACAATGCTAATTTAGAACTGACCTATGCAGGTGTCAGCCGACTCCGGATAATATTAGATGGGAAATCGATAAGAAATCCGGCCACCGGAGATGATTTGTTTCTGGTGAGACGTGCCCCCGGAAATTTGAACTATGATTTCGTACAGGAGATATTGTTTGTCGAAGGGCGTGATTCGTTTGTGCATAAAGTCGATGTTATGCCGAGTTTTATCATTCCAATGGGTGGTGGTGGTGGCCAGGAACATGTTCCTGAAGGATTTATCTTGGAAATTGTTGTGTATTCCACTTGGGGTGATCAGTATTATTGCGGACTCAACGGGATTGAGATTTATGATCACGAAGGGCGCAAGATTGGCTTGGATGAAAGCAGTAAGTTTTTTTTTAAGGTTTTTTTGAAGAAACGATTAAAATTTTGAAAATTTAATGGGCATTTTTATGTTTAAAGATGTTTGTGCCTATCCTGAAAGCATTAATGTGCTTCAAGACGTCGAGGGTGATATAAGAACTCCTGAGAAATTGATTGATGGAGTCAATGAACAAGATGATGGGACGCATTCATGGCTAGCACCGATTATTCCATCTAATTTGAATCGTATCTATATTGTCTTCGACAATCCTGTGGGTATTTCGGTTTTGAAGCTTTGGAACTATTCCAAGACGCCCAATAGGGGTGTCAAGGAGTTCGGGGTGAGTTTATCAATACTTGAGAGATCTTTTCAAGTGACTAGAGACTGAAATTGAAGGTTTTAATGGATGATCTGCTGCTCTACAACGGAATACTGGATAAGTACTGCCCACGCGACAAATGCTTTTACCGAACTGTAATGTTTACTGGTAACGTCGAAGATGAATTCAAATCGGAGCTGGAAAAGTAAGTTTCTGCTGGTGTAATTCTAAAAGCTTTGATAATTTTGTTTTGCTTTCTACACAACAGTAACAATACTAGGACGGTTGCAACCCGGGGCTCTCTACCCAACGCTGATCCAGCGCTTAGACCTTTCACATCGGTCAGTTCTTTAAGGGGCCAAACTTCAAAAAGTCATTAGGATTAACGATAAGCAATAAACGTATCGTAGTTCTTAACTTAGTAGTAGTTTTTCAGTAAATAAAACATTTGAAGTCATGATTCGTGGACTAAACCTTAGATGTCTCTGAGGGTTATAATGGTTAGAGATCAGTGGGCGTACTAGAGTTCTAACAAGAGTGAGACGGCAAAGTCGATAAAAGTTGTTTGCGACAAGGCTAAAAAGAGTTCCCCACCACCGGTTCGTCAGGTCTGGCAAAGTACGTAGTCAGCAGCAGCAGGCAGATCGTCGGTTGCAACAGCACTACAGTAGCAAAAGCAGCATAATAATAATAAAGTGGTTGTGATATAAGATTTAAATCGAGCGAAGAGAGCATTGTCAACGACGCTCTGGGTAAGTGTATGTATGTGTGTATGCGTGCGTGGCTGCTTTGCTCGTCAAACCGTATGTATGTACACGTGCATTTCTGCGTTGGGCCGTCGTCGTCATTGTTCGGTGAAACGCCATTCGTGGCACCACACAATGACGAACGGAATATTCCCAAATCGATTCCAGTCGGCCATGGTTGTTTCCAATTAATTTTGCAGCAGTTCCCTCGGCAAGTTTACGTGCGAAAATCAACGGTCTTTCTCAGGTGGCCAAGTCAACTATGATGATGATTTGAATAGTGGCGGCGCCCGTGCGTCTGGCCAAACTAAATAATTTCCATTGTCATGGTAACCACCGTTAAACAAGGCGCGCAGAGACCTTGGCCCCGCGCGCGCTTAACTATAAAAAAAGCACTCATTCGAAATGCCCGCCTTTTGACGTCGCCGTCAACGTTGGGCAATCGTTCGTTCGTTAGTTCGTTTGCTAGCGTTCGTAGAAGGGCTCGCTCATGCGAACGAAGACTGTACACCCATGTGGATGTAACAGCCGGTATTAATTTCAGACACAAACACACAGGGTCTATCTTCTGGTGCTGGCTCATCTCTAATGAAGCAAGTTCAAATGATTTGACCCATTTTGATATGTTTTGCTGTTTTTCTCTTTTACGCCATTCAGTAATTGCGCATTAAATTTCCGGACGACAATTGCAAGCGAATTTCATACGTTTGCAACATCCTGTATGAGTGACAAGCCCGCATGCAAGCTGTCGTACGTAATTCCCAACAGGCGATTAGTAAGCAAACACTTAACGCAGCACACCTTGAATCGACGTAAGCGTACCTCTCACTGCCGGTCTTTCCTTGAACGACGACAATCCGTTTCTCTGAATTCACTACCTGACTGAGCCACATCAGAGAACAAAGCTACCGCGCATGTTGCATGTTATATCCAGAGATTAGAGATTAGTTCCAACGTGGTTTCCCCTGCGTTCCGTTTTTCAGTAGTTTGCTACTTAAATTCCTAAGGCAAAGCTACCGCGCGTGGTTACTTTATTTTAGCGGGTGCGTCTCCCTCGTGGAATGATATTGATGTGGATGATGATGATGATAAATTGCACAGCGTCATCTATTTTATTATATTGAAGAGAATCGCTCGCTTGGAATATTCCGGCGGCGCTTTTAGTGAGTGGAGGGACGCGACCGTTGGTGCTGGGGACCCAGATTAGGGTGCAGTTTCCCTATAGGAGGGAGGGTCGTCGCATGCCAGACAGTTGATGGATGGCACACGGGGTGCTTGCTTGCGAAACTACGACGATCCACCGGGACACCTGTTGATCGACGTGGTCGCGCAAAAAGCCAATTACGGCATACGCTAATGACTCGAACCAACTTTCCTTAGCTGCAATTCATGAGACGGTTTTCTTTTCTTGTTAAAGTGCCTCTTTTTTCCTTTTTGTTTTTTTCGGTAATCATAACTATGAGCAATTTTTCTTTTTCTGATTCTTCTTTTTTATAATTCTTATAATAATGATTTGACTTGGAAAAAAAGCTTAGTAATAAATGCGAAATGAGGTTGTAAACGGAAATCGTGTAGGCCGTGTATGCGGTTTTTCTGAGGCAAGCGAAGCAACCAACAACAGGTACGGACACGGCCGGTAATTTCCTTGATTGCTAGAGAGAGTCTATAAAA
>JASKGO010006006.1:0-25591 GCA_030556065.1 Holobus sp. GC000080
CGCACAGTCGCACGTAAGTATATGTATAGTGGAAAGACGGAAGAAAAAGAGGGAAGCAACCCCTTAATAATCGGGGATGGAGAGGCGCTTGCGCTCCGCTCGGTCAAGTCTCGATATGTCGCGAGGTCTGTGCCGCCGCGCTATTGCGCGAATTCCACTGTCAGTCCCTTGCCTACCGCCAGACCGCTTAAGCTTGCCCGCTTTGAAAATCAGTCAGTGTCTCTATACCGAGGCGTGTGCACCATAAGCACACAGCTAACTCATATAGGTTCTACTTACTTATATACCACTACTACTTGCTATACTTAAATAAATTCACTCGTGTGGCGCGTTCGCAAGAGCTTCTTCTCTTCGTGGCTTGTTGGTTCGATCTTCAGAAAACGAAAAAGAAGAAAACAAAAAAGTCTTTGTTTTTCTGAGACCAGCAGAGTAATTAAATTTCATTAAGTAATCGATTAATTACTGGCGTCGCGGGTCCAGTAATTCGGTGGCGAATAAAGTCGCGTTAGAGAAATATAAAATAAAAAAGTTTCCGCGTTGTTTCGCGTCGCCGTCGCCGTCGTCGTGTGGTGCAGGACTCTTCTTCCTTTATTATCCTTCGGATCGTCGCTTAGCAGATTTTCCGAGAAGAACGAACTCTCCTGTCGCGCGTAATACTGTGCTTGTTTTTGGAAACCTATTGTCGACTACCGGTTATCGCTGTTGTTTGAGCTGCCGAAGACCTGAAAATTATTTGTGATCGACTGCCGGAGGCTGTAGTTTTTTGGTTTTTTGTGTGCGCGCGAATTGCGAATTGCGAACTTCACGCTGTCCGCAGAGTAAAGAGAGAAAATCGCCCGTCGAAAGTTGTCAATCAACTAAGTGAGTCTTTTTTTTTTTATGTTTTACACAGTTTTCCTTTTATGTGTTTTTTCTTTTATGTATGTATTAAGTATGTGTGTTTATGTATGTTCGGAATGCGATACTAAAATTCAATTTATTAAAGTCATTGTTCTAATCGTTTCAACTACTACTACTGCATACATAAACTGTACGCGTAAACGTTTTTCAAAGGTTTCGTTTCTGTTAATTTAATTTCCGTCCTTCGCTAATCCTTGCAAAGTTTCATTTTATGTGCGGCTGTGAAAAAACCCTTGGTGAATGTTTTGAAACGTTTCTTTGCATTTTCATCACTGTTAAAATATTGGTTGAGAAACGCAAATATTGAATCGCACGATATTCTCTAAGTCTCTCTCTGTTCGTACGTAATGTAATATGTAATATTCGTGTAATATGAATTTGTTGGTAGGATATAGGTATACTTATGTAGTAACTAACTATAGATATATTCAAAAAGCCGAAAAACTGTACATTATTTATTATTATCTCGACACTCCTGAATTTTTACGGTACTCTGGTGCTCCGGTGCGCGTTATCCAAATGCATGCATTTCATGCCGCCACCACCACCACCACAAGTATCATTGCTTTTCGACTTATCAAAACGTAAATAATCGTAACTCATTGGGTCCCATTACCTATGACAACAAAACTTTGCAATATGTACTACTCGTTGATTTTATTCAGTTGCATTTTTGTGTGCAGTCTGAGGTTGCACTTTATACTTTTGCACGTTCTCTGAAACGCAAAATTTCCCCCAATAAATTTAAATTTGAAATTATTAACAGTCGTAATGGTATCATTTTATGCTATATTTTTTTAGATAGTAATTATTATAATTAATTAATATCACAATTGAAGCAATTGAAAATTGCATCATTTAAATGAAACCTTTTATTTCTTGATGAAATAACATTAAAGGAAGAGAGATAAAAAGAAGAATATTAAACGGGCAACGCAATGGCCACATCAAGTGTATAAAACAATGGCAGAGCGTATTGCAGTTGGACGAGTATTTAATTGAATTTCGGCGTAATTATCATCGTTAATTGTTCGGCAGTAAAGTCTCTCAATTAAATCATAAATATTTTAATTGCTTTTTCTTGCTTCGTCGAAGGCAAGCGGCGCAGTTAAAGTGTACTCTCTCGGTGCCACTAATCCTGCTGCAATACACTTTACTTTTTGTCGGTGTTTGCGTATAACTGTATCGTTTGTTAATTAAATGTATCCTGCAATGATTTCAAAAGCTGTTTAAAAGTTCGCGTTTCGTTGCCTGCCTGCACACTGATATGCCTGTATACTTGTTGTTTGTCGGAGGGGTAAATTGCGAAAAATTAAATCAAGCCCTTGTGCGTCCCGCGCAACGAAATTTATGTGATTATTTCGTTGAACTCGAAAATATTTATACTGAATTGGTGATGGCAACGTTTAGAATTACATAAATAAATACAAAATTCTCGCATTATGTGTGTCAAATATGATAATCGTTTGTTTGTAATATATGGAGTGTGAATGTATATCGTCAGTTAATGCATGGTTAATTTAATCCAAGGTTTTCTTGTGCCCTCTCTGTATGTGTCTGCTGCTGCCAGTGTCTGTCTGTTCTGTCGTGACTCGTGGCGTACGCTGCTGTTGCTGCCGAACCTCTAGCAGCCACAGTTCAGCACGAAGAAAGGCCTTTGTTTGGAAGTCATTACTTTTGCACTGTGTTCTAACGATGTACGAGTACATACACTAGTTTAGTACCTCTGCACGTATAATATGCGCCATGTATTATATCTTGTTTCATATACATTCAGTTATGTACAATAATAGTAAAAAGCAGGGAGCTGAAAAACCCCGAAAGTCGATTTGTCAAAATTTGCCGTGCATCAAATGAGTGCTTGAAGGGTTCTTTCTGCTCTAATCACCATCCATCGCGCCACACTCGTATAATATGTATTATGTAACTTAACGTCTTTCGTGTTTTTGTATGTATGATGTGGATGGCATGTTTTTGTATTGAAAATATGTCTGTGTGTATAATGTTTTTGTAGCTGTAGAGCTACTGTAGCTAGCTAGCTATTGGTCCGACGTTTCCCAAAATCGTGTAATCTATTAAGAACACTCGTTTATTATTTCGTTATCATTAATACTTATCAATGTCAAAACAGGCGAAAGTAAACAAAAGTGAACGCGTTCGCGCGCTCCGCTGCCGCCGCCGCCGCCAACTCCAAAGCCTCCGACGCCACCTCTGCCACCCAGCCTGTGTGTGTGTGTATTCGTAGCAGTGGCGGCGGCAGCGGCAGAGGCGGCGGAAGCAGCGGAACTTGTTGACGTTAAAAAATGATTAGGCGTCTCTTCTCTCTGCTTATTTCCTTGTTTCGTCGTTTTATACTCGTTCGCTTTTTCGAGCGACTACGATGACTACGACGACGAGGAGCGAACGAGCGAGCGAGCGCAAATGGCTGAAAGTAAATGCGGTTCGCTTTGTAATTAGTCACTTATGCAGTCGAGTGCTGATACGCTAAAGATAATGTCACCAGTGTCCCGTTCGCGCAATTTAAATCACGTAATATATTACCCGCAGGCGGGAGCGCTTTAAGGGCAGCAGCAGCGGCAGCAGCACACTGCGGACATTCAGCTGCCACCGCGACGACCGCCCTCTCTCCATATACGACACTTACAAATGCGATATGAATATTTCCGGTCCCCGTGCCTACTAATACATATGCACGCACACACACGCACACACTGACAGTCAATAGGGACACATACAGAAAAGTACTTATGCGACCTTTCTATATACTATACATGGCAATCTATATAGATTTCGAGCGTGCTACTTAATTTCCATATTGTCATGTTCTTTGTCGCCATAAAAATAGATTTTAAAAGCGCGCAAAGTTTATTGTTTGCCTCTATGTGTGTGTCTGTGTACGAGTATGTTTGTGTGTTTGTGCGTGGGTGGGTGTATGTTTGTTCGGGCAGTCATTGGCGTCGCTCTGCAGAATGTTTTCGTGTTTGTATTCGCGCAATACAATCTACAGTCGGTTTACGTTTGGCGAGCACGTTAAATGTTTAAAACCGGGTGCCGAAATTTGTTTGAAAAGACTTTTTTGTTTTTATAAATGCTTTTCACAGTACTGCTATATTCCCGTTTTATATGTGCGTATAGGTATGTAGATGTAGAATTGAGTAAGCTTTCTAGTGTGTATGTGTGTTTTAATGTGTGCGTGCGTCGGGTCTCCTCTTCCGCGCTACTGCTCTCGCGGTGTTTGTTCTTCTGATGGGAGATGCCGAAATGTTATTTTTTCAAATTTAGCCTCTTACACGCTGCTTATGCTACAGAAGTTGAGTATTTAGGTGCGTTATTTCTGGAATGATATATTCGTAACAAATAAAATCTGTTTCGAAGCACATACTCCCACGCGCGCGCTAACAACCAACTCCAACTAAACTCGCCGCTTTGCAAAGAGCAGAGAGTTCACTGTTCGGCGTCGTGCAAGAAATGAAACGCATTGGCAATGGTACATGTAGTATGTACTGTACGAGTAGAGACACACACAGGGATAGAGAGTATTTCGGCAATTAAAATGTCACAAAGTGTCGGCCGGCGAAAGTAATTAGAGGCGGCTATAAATTTCTCAATGTTGTACCATGAGAGTTTGTACGATTTACTCTTCGACGCATCGAAAGACTTCTCTTTTGAACTGAGCGTATGCGGTTGTGCGTGGGCGTCTGATGGACGTACACGTGTTATCAATTCTTGGCACAATATACTGGCGGCTCTAGTTTTTGTTATCATCGGTTTAATTAAAATCGCATACGTAACGCGATAAAATTATAATTAAAATGACAAAATCCAATTTCACACAACAATGCATCGCAGATGTATTATACATTCTCTCTCTCCTCTCTCATCGTGCAACTTGCAAATTCTGCTTCTGATGTTGCTTATATTCTATGCCGCCACTGTTACTGATACTGTAATAGCAGGTCGGGACTCGGGTGTAGTATCTATATTCGCACAATCAAAGAGGATAATATGCTGCAATGGAAGCTGTAGAATTGCGGAGTGATCATCGCAGCCGCCCCCAAGACTTTATACCGGGTTTCTCTTGAGCTATACTATTGCAACTTGATTTTCAGTTTAGTCTTGCAAAAGTTTGAAACTTTTATTGAAATTTTATTTATTTATTTATTTCATCAAACAGAAAACATATAAATAACGAAAGAATTTAATTAATTTAAATTGAGCGCGCGGAAAAAAATAATATTGCCTTAATCATAAAACACATTTCGTGTTAAATGGCTTAAAATGGTCGCGGCTAGGAAAACCGGATTCATTATTTAAATATAGTTTAATGCAAATGACCTTCCAACTATATCATCTTAAATTATACATTATTCTCTGTCTCAAACGGCGCGCGAATTTTTTCTTCTTTCACAACGTTAGCTTCAGTTTTTTTTTTTTTTTTGTATTCTTTTTTTCTTGGTTGGTCGGCATCAGCCCGAAAAGCATCATTTGAGCATTTGAACGAACGTATAAATATTTACATTACGAGATGGCAATGTTTTCGCGAAAATTATTCGGATTTTCAAAGAGTGCTGCCTGCTTCTACTGCTTCTGCTGTTGCTGCTAGGCTGTTGGTGTAGCTGTTGGTGTGTGGTGTGTATGTAAAGACATAAAGTGCGCTCGAAATAAAATAATTTTAGCTTTGGCTAACAGCAGCAGCAACGGCAGTGCGAGTGTACCCATATACAAGAATTTCCCATCTATACCCACTTGGTTAGTGCACTGCACATGCACATACACACTAGCAGGAAACTTTTGATTTATCGTCGCCCTCGTTTTCACATACATTACCCACTCACGAACACACACACACACAAATGCAAATACACATAGCGTCCTACCTTTCATATAAACATATATAAACACAGAGATAGACATACTTGTGGTGGCACACACACACACATGCGAATGCATTCAATCGCGCAAAGCTTTAAAGCGAGCGCCTCATATGTGTGTACACATGATGCAGTCAGTCACACATGCAAACGGCACTTATATCCAAACCGGAAAATCGTTCCCCTTTGGTGTTTTCTACGACGCCGCCCCCCTAAGTAGCGCTACTTATCTGTATCTTATTGCACGGTAAAGGTATGGATCGTTAATTACCAACGGCCATCTCCTTAATATGAAAGAATATCTATGCGCTTCCGGTCTTTGATGGTTTTTGTACGGTTTTTAGTGGGACGTAGTAGATAGGAGTAGTTGCAAATATGTGAGCGCAATTGAAATAATAACGACTCGGGTTTCTATTATATATTTACGATGCGAATGCCACGAGTTCCTTCTTGTCTTAAATGTCATTTAGTATGGACGACCACCGCTGCACACTTCTAAATGAAGATTTATTCGTGCGGTTCGCGCGCGGTACATTATTCACTTGCGAATCGACGTCAAGGCAATGAGCTCTTCTTGTGACGTCTCTCCTTGGCTTACCTAAATGTGTGTCTCTCTCTCACTCAGTCGTCGTAGTCGTCGTCTTCTCGGGCGTTCTTGCCCCTGATGATGATGATGATGTAAGGTAATGATCGAAACTGTTCTATTTATAGTCGTGATTGTGCGATATAAGTCCGCGGGCGCGTACACAGATATAACTTACAACTACATAATATGTGTACCTATAAATATAGGTATATAGATATAAATGTATACATAATATGTATATGGTTAGTGGTATGTCTCTTTTAAATGTATGGATTGAGGTATATGCGTTGTATGTTTAAATTGTGCATTTTATATGCGGCGTTGCACTTAGCACTTGTCACATTCGTCATTTGTTGTGCATTTGCAAATGCAATTCTTGGTTTTGCTATGATCTAAGCGTGTATTCATAATTTTTTTTTTTAATGGAAAAATAGTTGGGAAATTGAGTAATTATTCAATTTGCCTTTCGGTCATGGTCACTAAATAAACGAACGATTCTAGAAAGAAACGAAAAAAAAAAAGTACCCATTTTTTAATGGTTGTGTACACAAACGTTTTCTTCATTAGCGAATTTATGAAACTGAATTCCTGCCTTCGTCTGCTTGTCGTCGTTGGTGTACACTGTACAGCAAGCAGCGCGCAAAGAGCAGCAGCAAAAGAGAGGGCCTTGAAGCAGCCGTCGCAATTAAATGGAACCCCTTTTTTACATTTCCCTTGAAGGAATTACTAAAATTAATGAACGTTTATAGGTATTTAAACGAGATACTTTTATGGGGTGTAATTTCGGCGGGTGCTTTTTATATTATATATCTATATCTATATCTATATACATATTTTAAAAAATGAGAGGAAAAAGAGTAAAATAACCATCGGGGTAAAAATCTTTTTTGGCGGAGCTTTATGCTTTCTTTTTTGTTTGCGCGTCACTGTTGTCATCATATTTTAGATATTGTTTCGGTAATTAAATATTAAGCGCGCGCATTGTTCATTAACCCGTGGCCCGTAATCTTGACCGGTCGTATACTCACGATTAACATTTAAAATGTGTCACGTGATTTATGGATTTTCGACGGTGTTATTTTGCAGGGGGTAAACGCGCGTAGTTATAGTGTTTGCATTGGATATTTTTCGGTGGTGGTTCGTCCTATAAGTAGTAGTTACATAATCGCATCGGGTTCGCGTTTGGTTTTCACTCATTTCCCGGCCTCTATGCGTTGTTTATGTATGTGTGTGTGTGTGTCCAATGTATTGCAAACTATTCTCTCTAGGTACATGACGCACACATTCACGCACACATTTGCGATAGCGTTTATTATCCGCCTACATAAATTCGGGCGTAAATAGGTCCCCCGTTTTGGTGCGACGGCCTCGTCGTGCAATAATAATCGTAGTCATCATCATCATCATCAACAACACAACGGCACGATCGGTCATTAAAGTCGTCATAGTTGGTACGCGCGCGCCTATGACGATGATGATGGTACTTGATACAACGCACCAACAACATATCGGAGTCATACAGCTTAATATTAATGATAATTATAATAATGATAATAATAATCATAATCATAACGAAAAGTTTTATTGTTTGTGACGTTTAATTAATGCGTGCGTTCGTAGAGTCTCGGTGACTCATGCCATTGCTATTTGTCAATTGTTAGAGATATAAACTCTTAATTGGGTTTTTCTCGGCTTGTTTTTCTCCTCTTTGTTTAATTAATTAATTCAGTATGATTTCTGGAGTGTGTGTGTATGTGTGTTGAATTTGTTGCTAGCTTTTGAGAGAATTTTATTGCTGACTGCTTTATACTTACTATCCGTGTATTTTTGTGCTTTAATTAGGGAAATAAAAGTAGCAATTAAGCTTTTGCATCTTTTCATTTGTTTTTTTTTGTTTATGTTGGGTTTTTACAATGCTGCTTAAAAGTTTCTTTCTGGTTTATTTTTCTGTACTTTTCTATATCGAATGAACATTGTTTATTGTCCACAACAGCTTGTAGCTTTTGTGTCGTTGTGGTCGCTCCTTGCTGTGTACTCTTGCAGTGAACCATCCCCTATAGTGACTTTAGATTTAAATTCTAATTGTAGTTTTTTTGGCTTACTTTGCAGACCGCCGATTTTCGTACTAGAGAGAGCGATCAGTGAAGTTGCGAGAGAGCAAATAAAAGAAGTTGTTTGTGAGACGAGACCGTCAGTAGAAAGACAAACACGAAATTAAAAAAGAACAAAAATTACAAAAGGGCTTGCTGATCCGTTTCTACCAACTAGACTACTACAAACATGCGCTAGCTTCTTCTACGACAGCCGCTTCGCTTCGCCTTCCTGCTTACTGCGTCAACTCAATCAGTCCAAAAATACACCACTCACCCAACCGAAAATTACGTTCTTATCCGTACCACACTGTCCCTTTACTTAAGTAAAAGCTAAATTGGTCCCTTGATAATATACCCGTACTATTTTCAAATTCTTAAAAGTTTTGATCCTTTTTCCTTGAAAAGAAAAGAGAAAGAAAAAAGAAAATAAAACGCCGCGACTAAAGAAAGAAAGATACAGAGAAGATATTTTTCTAGCAGTTAGACATTTTGAACAGAAACAACCCTTTAATTAAAGTTTATCGTGGCACGAGATTGCTGCTGCCTGTATACTACAGCCGATACGCGTAAATGGGAAACATGAACACCTAAAATCGCAAAGGTCTAAAATACTATAATTTAATCTATAAATTCGTACTGGTAACACTAGTCTTATTATAATTAAATAAAAAAAAAAAATAAGAAGAAGAATTATAATATTGTGCAGTGAAGGACAAAAGAAATTTGTTATATTACGAAGTTTTATCTACACTAAAAAGAGAGAAAAAAAGTAATCGAAGCAAGAAAACGACGATTTTGCTAAATAAAAACACGAATTCGCAAACGTATTGCTTGGCAAAGAGAATTGAAGCAAGCCGAAGAAAGTAGAAGAAATTGATTGAATCGCAATTAAATATGGCAATGGTGAATATGAATAATCTGCTGAACGGAAAGGATTCCCGCTGGTTGCAGTTGGAGGTCTGCAGGGAGTTTCAAAGGAACAAGTGCTCGAGGCCAGACACAGAGTGCAAATTCGCCCATCCGCCAGCGAACGTCGAAGTCCAGAACGGCCGCGTAACCGCCTGCTACGACAGTATCAAGGTGAGTCTCGATTGTTTTAATCCATTATTGTTATTATTCTACGAGTATATTATTGATGTGCCACCAATCCCATTATTCCGTCTTCCGATCCCATAAAATAATAAACTACGGCCAACGCTGTATAGCCCGGGTATAATATCGTCTTACCGAGTCTCACCTTGGGGCCCGCGGTACAGTTTCCGGCGCCGCCGCCACTGAGACAGTACAACTTACATAACTTTTACGTATGGTTATAGTCGTGCGGCAATTAATATCCACCAACAGACGTTAATGCAAAGTTCAGACCCGTCTAGCTGACTTGTAATGTCTCAGTACGTAATAATAATAATAATGAATGCGAGGCCCTGGCTCAGGATATATATTTCTAAGATCTCTTCTTGTATGTATGTACTTGCTGTATCAATTTAATACGAAGCGCGTTCTTACTTATACATAGCCCGGTATACGAATTAAATGCGAACAGAAACACTCCTAGTTAGTTTGGTCGATGTAGTAAGTACTAGATGCCGCGTATTCATTCATTTAGATATTTCGTTGACTCTCCCTATCCTATCTATAATAAGTTGCTATAAGTGCTGCACGGAACACCAGGCCTCCGCCTATACTACAGTATAGCAAATGGAACATTGAAATTATGATGCGAGCGCGTTGATGGAATTACCAAACAATAGTTGTCAGTGTCAGCCATATTTCGCTGCTCGGAGAGAGAGAGCCTGAGACATGGCGTTCTAATTTGATACACATGCATACATTGCTTTGCGCCGCCACCCCCGAATTATTAGTACTGGAAACTTGACGAATTTGCCGCGTATATGACGATGACGATTTGATGATGATGGAATATACATAATATGCGTGCTCCAAGTCTCTTGTATATCAATGTACAACTATATTGGAATAACCTGCGATATACTCGTAGCTGCTGCGAGATATGGTATTTGTCAGTAACACATTCTGTTTGCGCGATATTTTCCCTTTTGTGTTAGGAGAGCGCCTCTGTGTAACTACATCTACCCACGTTCGACGTGTGTATGCATAATTAACAAATGGACAAAGTTGAGTAACCTAAACGTGTGTGTGTCTCTATCTGCTAACTAATCAAACAAATCGAATTGCTTGAATTTGCTGCTGCTGCTGCTGCTGATACTACCATTAGAAGTGGGCTTATATCTAGTACATTCTCACTTAAGAAGTGCCGTATTTGTTCTATCCTACTACTATGAAATTTGTAATTCTGGCAGCAGGCAAATCGGAAAATGATTTTGGAATTAATTCATCCGTTTCACTATACGAGAATCTATAGTAGTTAGTTTAGAGGGAATGTTGGGGCGGCTTAACTATCGCCGTTTAACGCGTCATAAGCATGGATGGAGGATGGAAATCATAAGTTGGAGGCGGCGGAAACGGAATGTGCTGTACTATACGTATGCTCTCTCTCTCTCTGAAGTTCTTCTAAATGAAACGCGCGCGTTTTGGCGGTGGTGATGGTAGTGGTGGTAGTAGTAGTAAATGTATATAGAAGTGCCCGGGGCTTATATGGCGCGCGAGCGGCGCGTATAACCATCAAACGGGTGTCTCTTCGTACACTTAATAAGGGCTGTTCTGTTCCAATCTCCGTAGTCGTGCGCTATATAGATATATAGTACTATAGAATCAGCGCCCTCATGCCCTTTGTGTGTCGGTCTGTGTCTCGTTTTTTGCATCCTCGCCTCGATTCCATTAATTGAACTCCCGCAGTGTCATTTTGAATTTCCGATATTAACAGGATTAGAGTGGCAATACGCGCGGCGGCGGCGACGGCGCTCTCGCCCTACATTCGTGCCCTGCGTCCATCCGTACACCCTCCGAGCGTCGCCAGCCGTGCAATGGCTTTACACGTATAAAACTACAGCAGTGGAAGTAATCGGCCTTCGGTTCGGACCCCGTTCGCGTGTTTGTCGTGTCCGCAGGGAACCCGGACAACGTTAGCAGTGTACATTGCGTTGCGTTCGCCCGTCGACTATTGCATTCCCACAACTAGGACACCGTTTATACGTTCGTTTTTTTTCCCCTTCTTTCGTTCGTTTTTTCTTTGTTTCGTGTGGTGCGCCTTTTTGTTTTCATTTTCCATTGGGTCGGTTCATTATAAGCTTCGACGCTTGTATAATGGTAAATCTTTCCAAATGTTTCTCGTTCGTATATTATTGGTACGTTGTCGTATATGTATGTTCGAGTATATGTGTGAAGATCCAATTTTGCATGGCTTCTATTTCTGATAATGAAGCGCATTTACTCGAAGGATTTCCACACGGCATCTCCCCGGGTATTTTATCACTCAATTAGGAACGGAAAAATCTGCGCAACGACATCTTTATAGGTGTCTGACTATCGTGTCGTACGTACGTTAAGGCTACATTATTACTAGAATGTAGAACATAATGAAGGCAATTCCATTATCCGTGAGCAGCTCATTTCATTATGCGCGATCCCTTCACGCCGTGCGGCTGTCGTATACATGCGGGTAAAGGTGCCTCCTCCTCTCGCTATGTCTATACATATTCAGAGCTAGAATGAGCTGCTCAGAATTTGCTCTCTGATGCTGCTGCTGCTGCTCTTCTCTCCATGCTGCTGCTCTACTGCTCATCGCCTGTCGATCGTTTCATTTTTCGCTTCGGCGTCTCTCTGTGCATTTGTGTAAAGTAAAGAATTCAGACGCTATTGCGCCGCGCTTCCACTGCCTCTCACTATCAGTTGCCATGCACTTCTTTTTTTCGCGCCTTTATCGTTTTCGTTATCACTCACTTCCCTTGCTCATTCTCTTTATCTCTTGGCACAACATCTCTGCGAGATTGCAGCAGTCATCGAGAGAACTTGGATGGATATACTATATATATATTATACGTTTGGAAGTTGCGTGGCAACTATTATTATGTAGGCTTCTGCAGCCGTCCGTTGAGACTGCCGAACGAAATCCTTCATCATTCATCTATGCTAATTTTCCGTATTGGGGCGCCTAATTTGCAAGTAGATTAAACACACGAGAAGGAAGTTCTTACGGGGATTATATTTTTAGAAGAAATCGCTTTCGGTATAGCATCGAGCCGTTGGTATTTATAGAGCTTCCACACTGTACATGTATAGTGTACATAGACGGTATTAAGACCGAGATGCATGTGCGTGATGCACATTATGCAATGTTGCGCGTTGATTGAATAATCGATGTTATTACTTGTAAGTAAGACGCGTCTTTACCATTATAGACCAACAGTGCTGGTATTTCTTCAGATGCGCGGTTATTTTTAGTGACTAGCACCCAGGTATGACATCACTACTTAATATCTTCTTTTTTTGCTCTTCTTATTGATGTTCTTTTTATGTTTTTGTGTATGTATGTTGTGTAAATGTGTGTTTAAGTAAATGAAAGAAAAAGTAAAACTAAAACAAAATGTATACGCTGAAGAACTGGTTAGTTGGTCGTCCGTCCATTGGTTGGCAATCGGATTTTCGAGTGCATCTGCTTGCTTGCTCATTAAGAGCTCTCGACTTCCGTCAAGTTGTGGACCGTTGTCAACTGGTCTAAACAAATATACGTATGCGATGTGTCCCCCCTGGCAATTGCCAGAGATGGTATTATCTTTCATGTATGTGTGATGGTCGCTTTATATATTCTTCCGAATGTGTGCGTGTTTGTGTTGCATCTCTTCTTCTCTATAGTGGCAATCACGGTCACGGTCCATGCATAATCAAATGTTTAATCGTCTAATAATAAGGCTGTGAATGTTTTAATACGGCGCCCTCGTTTCCGCCTTCTCGCTCGCTCCTCACTCTCTCAACTCAACTCAACTCAACTCGACTCGACAAACGCACTGATGATGATGGCGATGATGATGATGATGATGAAGTTAAATAACATAACAGACCGGATATCCCTACCGTATCAAACGTAACGTGGAAAGCAGAAGGGCGCATACAATCGTCGACATTAGATATTATGCATGCGTGCGTTATGAGCGCGCCACTTTAATGCCCCGTTCGAAATGTTGTGAAATGTGGGTCAACTTAAAAACCAGTGAAACACAGTGAAAATTTCGGGGGGGGGGGGCTTGATGGGTTTGGCCTATACGATGATGATAAATAGGCGAATCGATTTGGCAATAATCCCGTTGTGTCGGAATATTTTTGGTGGCCCTAATGGCCCTCTCGTTTTTTTTTGCTTATTTATTTTTTATTATTGTTATTATTTGGTTTTGTATTGTGTTGCGAATATGCTACAGTGCTATATACACCTACAGAGTGGCATAACTATAGTGAAAAGGGGATTGCGGAAAATTTATAAGCAGCGCATATTTTTTACGGCGAAAGTCCACTTGACTTTCGTTGCATTCCGTTTTGTTTTTCGCTTTTAATTTTTTGGTCGGATACTATGTGATGGTTGTTGGTCGGTCGGCCGGCTTGTCGACAGACTGGTATTATCATCATCAAATCCTCGCATACAGCTTCTCTGTTACACTCTTCACAATATTCATTGCTGCTACTGGTGCTACTGCTGCTCTCGTACATCAAAACGACCGCATATTTTATTAAAAGCTTCACGTAGCTTCTGTACCTATTTCAATTCCAATTATTTAACCGTCAAACAGCGTTTCATTTCTGTTTTGTTTGTTAGCTGTAAATGTTTGTGTATATATATATATATATATAGTTTTTAGGGGGCCAAAGCGTAAAGAATATAGGTATTTTAGTATGGTGTCGAAAGTTTTTTTCTGATTTTTGTTTTTATTTATTTAGTTTTAACTTGAATATACTAGTATTGTTTGTCTGTCGTTTACATTTTAATAGCTCTATATTAAACCGGAAAATTTAGGCAATTTTGGTTATGCCCTTATTAAATGCGGATGTTTAGCAAAAAGAGCGCGTAATAGCTGATTTACTAGACCATTATTTCGAAGTGGATTGCGTATTAAAACAGATTACGTTGGGAGCATAAGTATAGTGTATGCAGATATATATATATATATATATAGGTATTATCAAAACTGTGTTAGGGCGCGAATATAATATCCTGCCACTGGGTACTGCTTGCCGAACGTGCTAAACTGCTAAATGTATGTAGTACAAACTTACTTACACGTATGCTGTAATACCTACGTAATTATCGAATGGGAGCCTGGAAGTGATTTTCAAACATGGGGCTTTTTGTATGTTGGTGCGCGCTGCTAAACTACTGCTGATGGGTCGGTTGTGCAACTGTGCAATGCATCTTGAGAAGAAGATAATGAACATTATATATATATATATATATATATATATAAGTTTAGACGGTAAAGATTTTGACCTTGACTTGTGTCTCGGATGTCCGCAAAGCCGCGGGCTTCGCGAGGACGTTAAGAACCGGTCCAGGAAGGTCAGTCTGGTTCGTTCTTGCACATTCCTGCTCAGTAACCCCTCTTGAAGTTGGCAAAGCTCGTTGTGTGTTTGCTTGCAATACTCGAAACCCTTTCTTTCTTCTGAAAAGAATGAAGGCACTCAGCAGCAGCAGCATCAGCATCAGCAGCAGTAGCAGTGGAATGAACGATCCGAATAACCAACTCTTTTCTTTTCGTCAAACATTTTGCACTCGCCCAAAGGCTGCTGCTGCTGTTGGTAAAGGTATTCAAAGAAATCCTTACGAATATACATATATAATATTACGTGTAGAAGAAAGAGACGAAGCCATATATATCATACACCTGCGTGGTAGTAACGTTCAATAATAAATTCCAGCAAGTTACTTTTGCTTTTCAAAATTTATTGCTCTTGGTAATTTGTTTTGTTTATAAGAGCAGCAGCAACAGCAGCAGCAGCAGAAGAAACGATTGCTCTTTCTCTCCCATAGGAACCAACAACTTATTCTTCTACTCTGTTCCAAGTACAGAGTACCTATATGTACGGGTTGCGTCGTTAGTAATAACAATAATAAGATTTAGGAAGGTTTTATTGCGTCATTGCAAGAACCAACTGCTTTCTTGCTTGCTCTTTCTCGGGCTTTCGAATTGGATGCGTAGAGTTTTAGTCGCTTATATACTATTCGAGTACCATACAAGCAGGAAAAGTTGAAGCCGCGAGCAAAACGCATTCTGATTTACAAGTCAATAAAACAATAAATGGTCCCGCAATGCGAGAGCAAGCTGATTGTCATTATCCCCGAAATGCACAAGCAGCAACAGTGCTGCAGCAGCAGCAGCAGCGAATTGTTACTGTTGCGTCCCGCGCCGCATAAATATAAATAAATAAGCCAGAGGGTGCAAGAACTGGTCCTCTGTGGCGCGCGCGAGTTTGCGGACCCAGCAGCTTTTATAATGGAGCGAGAGCGGCGGGCGCGCGGAGATCATTAACCTTCGCCCTCTCCTCCCACAACAACGGCACACAACATACATACATACGTATACACAGTTCAAAATGCCATGTACTTACTCATTGTGTACAGCCAGCTTAAACGAAGTGCTTTTTCCCAACTTTCGCGCTCATGAATAATCATCATAAATTATTATCAATCAAGCTGCAGCAGCAGCAGCGCGGCGGATGCTGTGTATAGTTAGTTTGCTTCGCGCGCTGCGCTCCTCGCGTACCGCACATAAGAAGCACAAGAAGAAGAAGAAGAAACAAGAAAAGTTGCTGTGTGCCAAATCGTCGTTGAATTGATTTCTTGTCAACTGGTGTTCTTATGTTTCGTTCAAGCTGCTGCTGCTGCTGCTGCTTCTTATACATATTGCTGGTCGCCTCTCTGGTGGTGTTCTTAAAAGCAGCAAGCAGCATGAGAAGATTATTGGCTGTGGCTGCTTCGCTTCGGTTCAAGGTTGTCGAGCTTTTTCTCGCATAGGACGGAGGAGAGCTCTCGTATATACTTGAACTTTTTAATCCGCCAAAGCGCAGCTTTAATGCACTGTAAAGCTACGTGCAAGTGTTTACGTTTAATTTCCCGCATATAATTCCGGCTTCTTGCTTGTTTGCATATCATCTGTTTTGCTATTGGTTCAGGTACATGCAATTATTGCACTTGATGGCGTATAATGCATACGTCTATTGTATATAAATTTGGTGCTTTTGCAAAGCCGCTGTTAGGAGTCTCTCATATTTTGCCGGCTTAAGCCGAATAGCGTGGCAGACAAGTTGCAAAGGGGCATTAGCGGAAAGAAATATACCACCGGCAACGAGAGGTTTTCTATTTCCGTTTTTAATCCCTCGTGTTTGTTTGTAGCCTCTTTTCAGTAAATTTCTAAGCGCGCACCAGCCGGCTAAATTATAATTGTCGTTGTTCCGCTGGTTCTTCTCTTTTCGATGGCTCGAGTCTCGCTCTGCTCGACCGATGAGTCTCTTGATGCATATTTGTTCGTTGCGACTGGTGGTTTTCAAGCGTTTTATTTTCCGTTTTTGAGCCGCCTCCGCTGCCTTTACCGCCGCCGCAGTTTACCGGCCGACATGTATACGCAAACAATGGCGAATAGTGAGCGCGCGCTAGAGTATAGAACGCGAAATCTAGAAAATTATACCCATTGTTCTGCTCCTCTAGAAAATTAGCAATATTCTCTTGTGACATTTCACCAATTGTGCCTCTTTGTGCACAGCTTGTTTGTTTAGTTTACTCGGTGCTGCGATCGCTTTCAATTGCATTATGTGTTCATATACATCGAACGACGCATAAAACTTTTGTGGATTTCCACATATGTCTCTATATGGCAGAGTGTGTATAGTGTACATTTAAGCACGGTTAATTATTTTTTTAGTACGGTAATTTCTCCGGTCGGAGCACAATGGAAAACCGAATATGTTGTAACTTTTAACGAAAAAAAAGCCAAGCTAAATATACATGCTACGTATAGATAGAGCAAAGAGCAGAGAGTACATATAACGGAAAATGAAAAATAATAGTAATGTAGTGTACAATGTTGATGATGACTTCTTTGTTCGCTCCGCAGTCTGTTTTGTTTCATTAGATGCTTTTTAGTCCGGATCATCGTAAATAATAGTCCGCATTGCAATCTCTTCTCTGCACTTATACAGACCCATATTTATACATCATATACAAGTAAACGTTTGACAAACGGCAACAGTAATAATGGCAATGGCACCGCCGGGAGACAGAAATATGCAAAAATGAGCTTTTGTTTGCTCGGTTTGGTTGGTTTATTTTAGTTTTGGTGAACCAAACACGGTTTTCTTCGCAAAGGTACTTCTTTCTACCTTTTCCGCCCACGTAACAGCTATGTACGAGTGTTTGCTTAATAAAATGTGGGTGTATTTAAATTATCCACGTGTCTAGTGCGCGGGGTGCTGCAGAGAGAGCTTTCATGACTGCTGCGAGTAATCACAGTCGCTAGACCTTTCTGTACTTTCGGAGTATATAACACACATTAGATGCACGTACAAATAATGTGTTTGCGTGTTGCCGCCACTTTCGCCAACGTACACTGCTGATTTTCTGCCGTTCGGCCTCTTGGCTGACATTGGTAGCGCATGAAATAATGAAATATCAGCAACGGCAAATGCCAAGAAAGCAGCTGATTTTTCCTGCCTTTGCGTGTCGCGAAAGTGCTCTCTCCTATACACTCGCGCGGGGAAATCTTTAAGCAGCAGCAGCAACAGCAGGAGCATATTGGTAATGGTACATCACGCATAATGGGCTCCTTGCAAATCCATACGTAATGACGTTTTAAAGGGGTGGTTAAAGGGGGTAGGTTCGTGGCCATGACATATCTCGGTTCGTTCGTTTCGTGGTATACACTCTATATTGTACTGCGTACGTATTTGCTTGCTTCGTATATGGCTGTATAGCGTATCAATCGATAGGTGAGGCGCCGCGACGTCCCTGCCGGCACCATCACGAAACCGTCGTCGCCTCGCAGCTGTTTCGTGAACTGTTTGCCTGGAAATCTAATAACTGCTCTAGGCTCGCTGCCTTTGCTTGCCGGCTGCATTCGATACGTTCCACATCTAGCCGCCCCCCAGCCCTTATTATACTCGTATCTGTTATGGGTACCTTCTATCGTACTATATTGCGGGCGACGCGCACAATACAATAAATAATTTCGAAACTTGTATACGGATGCACTTTCTTTTCTGTTCTCTCTCTTCGACTCTCTTCAGTGAAAGATATTTGAATGCCGATCGACGTCTTCAGTATATGTATATGCGTAAGGCATATGCTATTTGCGCGCAGGAGACATGGAATTCTGTATGTCTTCTTCTATACGATATGTGCTCTGCTGTTCTATATACTGCACATTGGTGTATTCCTTTGAACAAAGACTCCGCGCTCCGAAAATAATTGCGACGATAACTTCGTTGCGGCGCTCCCTCGCAAAGGAATTTTTAAGGGGTGGCGGCGACGATGGTGGTGTGGTGGTGGTGGTGGTGGTGGTGGTACGTGTGTACCGTTCTTAATCAATGCGGGTAGTTGGAATTTATCGTTTTAGTCGTCGCTCACACACTAATAGAAGATTCTCTCATTACTTTTGGCATAGTAGTACTTCAGTATACTTGAGAAAGGAGACAGCGGTAGCAGAAGCAGCAGTTGCAGGCAGAAGCAACGGTGGCGGCGGCCGTAGTTCTCCGTGCTTGCTTGCTGCATATAGAGAGAAGAGAGGGCGCACGCAAGAAGTTCGAATGGAAATTTGTGCGGAGGCGACCCATACTTTATTCCCGACCCCGTAATTCAATTAGCGTGAACGAGCAGGCATAGTTCTGTTGGTTGCTCGGTTATATCTATGCGCGTGGTAACTTTATAAGTCTAATTTATAGTCTGGTGTTTTTCCTTTTCTTCGCGTTGCACTTTCACGTCGAATTTCCGCGAGCTGTGCTTCCATCTCACTTTCTCTCTGTATGTGTTTCTACCAACTGTCGCTCTTTGCGTATCTTCTTCTGCCGCCTCTACATGTAATAATCTGTGCATGCAGACAGTGTTCGACTGTATAATTGCTTCCATATTTATGGGCGCCTAATTAAAGGTCAACAGCGTTCGCGGTTATAATATCGCGGCTGCCCGTGTCTGCGTAGATGCGGCTAATTATCCGGAATTCGAGCGCTCGAAGACAATCATCGTCTATGTTTGGACGACGAGTGGGATTTGCTTATAAAAAATTCAATGCGATCGATTTACTGCGGCTTATACATATACTATACGTGTACGTGTGTATGTTTATTTGTGTGTGTGTGTGTGTCTGATGGCAGAGGAGGCAGTGGACGGACGGGCCGCGATGGACGGACGATTGACTCACTCGTGTGGGAGTTTTTAAACGCGTCCGTGGCGCATTCATTGTGTCGTCCCATAAACTATTCTACGCGACGGCGTGGGCACTCGATACGACGACTGTTGCCTTTTGCCTTCTTTTTTTTTCTCTCTCTCTGAACGTCTTTGCTATAACATAATACACACGTGCACACCGCTCATTATATCGATGGATTTTGCATCGTCGTTCGTTGACCATCGGTTGACCAATCCTTTGGCTTTGGGTTTAGCTTTGGCGTTGTAGTCCGCTCGCGCGAAATTGGTTCTGCTATACTTGCTGCGCGCTTGGCACATCTCTCGCTCGCGCTCCGCTCCGCATCAGGTCGTTATCCTGCATCTGTATCTTTTGGCGAAGAGAGAGAGTATCGTAAATTTTCAGGAACGCGTTTGTCGGGGGGCAATAAAGGATTGTCTCTTGAAATATTTAAGAGCGCAGTTGTAAGTATAGTGTGTACCTATACTTTTATACCGGCTTGGTACGTATACGTACAGTGTCTCTTTGCCTCTCTGAAGGGGGACACGAGTAAACGAATTCGTAAGTAAGTGGCGCAAAAACTCGTTCGCTAGAGACGCAAGGGGTGTTAGTTACAAAGCGTGTTGGCGCTGCTAAACAAACACGCCAAAGAGTAGAACAAGTAGAAGTAGAAGCAGAAGAAGAAGAGACGATGAAGAACAACAACAACAGCAACACGGGGGTAAAGCACACAGGGTTTCTGGGGATATGCCGCGGAATAATTTAATTCGTTGTGTGATGTAACTAACTGCAAAGCGTCCTGCTGCTGAGGGAGAAAGCCTCCTCGTTGTTCTTCACGTTAAATAAAGAGCTTTAAGGACGCAATAAAATTACACGCAAAATATATACTATCGCTAATTTGCGGACTGCTATTTATGCGAGTAATACCTATGACAAAAGTCATAATGAGGAATTGAGGAATAGATTTGCTGTGAATTTCGACCAACTTTTTAAGCCTTCCGTTAATAAATGATGGCCGAGCAAATAAATTCGTAATTGTTTCGGGTGAAATTTACAGTTACACTGCGATGCCCATTTGATATAAAATGTACATACGAGAAGAACCTCTGATTACGAATGGCTGAATAGCGTGAGGCGGCTCACTATTAGAATTTCGTTTATGTATACTATAGTAATAAAGTAGTAGGTCTAAGGAAGGGTTGCTTGCTTGCTTGCTTGCAATTATAATGAAGAATTTCACGTCCGGCCGGTCGCCGGTGAATAGACGCGCGGTTATTTGTATTTGCGAACCAACCCCACCTGAAGCACACACGGAACAATTGTTACGAACAATGCGCATGCAAAAATCCATGAATGTCTTCGCTTGCAAATGCGAAACGGTCCTTCCATTCTAAATATATATATATATATGTATATTTTTAACGTAAAGAGCTCAGTTGTACGTGGTTGTTCTTGAGCTTGTGAATTTTGAAAACGAAATTCGAAACTTTGCACAATCGCAACAAATTACATTAGGGTTTTTCTTGTTTTGTCAATTCTAATTCGCTTATTGTCTCACTACAGGTACAATACAATGTATCCGTTGCTTGTATGAATGCGAAAAGACGCGCTCTCCACGTGTAAACGCAAGTGTTACGTTAAAGTGGTGTTTGTGTTTCGTACAAAGAATGGTATGTCTGATGTCATACGCGTTTCCTTATTGAATTTCCGGGGGAGAAAAAGACGTATAAAATAATAATAAAATAATGTAGATATGCACGCGCAAATCTCCATTTCCTTACACGATAGCAGTAGGTATATAGGTATATCTAATACGCCAAAAAATATCTACACGACCATCCGTCATCCCCCACATATGACTAGTATATATTCTTTTCACTTCCAACTACTGCTACTGGCATAGATACTAGTATACCTTTGTATGTGTGTGCTTTTCTGTTTCTGTGTGTGTAAGCGAGCGATATTTGCTATGAGAGAACAGTCGCGAGAGCAAAGCAGCGAAGGGAATATCTTGCGGCGGCGGCGGTGGCGGTGGCAGCGGCTACGTGTGTGCTGTGTGCTCTTTGCGAGATCCGCGATAGCGAACGACGAGCTTTTACTGTCTCTGTTCTGTCTCATTTCATATAAATCACAAATCTCGAGGCGCTCAAATAACCGGCAAACCGCATTTCCACAAATAAAAGACTCGCGCGCACCAATACATCTATAGTATACCTATATGTGTATAAAGATACGCAGGCACAGACACAGAGGGAATAGAAAGAAGAGCGAGCGCTATAAAATTTATCGGCAAATTGTGGCGGCGCCTTTATTTTTCGCCTTGTTCCCCGATTACGTGATAATTATTTCACCGTCATTTTCGCTTCGTGGAATTTACCGTGTCATCGATGGATCTATAGTTAGATAGATAGATATATATATCAATATTGGGGATTGACGTTGTTTATATTGTCGTCGTCGATGTGCTGGTTATTGGGTTCGTTCGTTCGATTGGTATGGGAAATGTAGTTTATAAATCTGGAGCCTGGCGCGGTGTCGAGTGTAACGTTAATGGTTCGGTTTAACTGGCAGGTTAAAGGCGGGGATGTGTATTTGGCCATTTTGCCAGTGTGTGTATATTTCGGAATTCACGAGCCGAATCAAATCTTAATGTCTGCTCGATTCGGGAAATTGAAACTTTGTTATATCCAACTAACGGAAAGGGATGACATTGATTTATATCCAGGAAACTTTTACTCCTATCAATTTAAAATCGTTGCCGAGTACGGTTTTTTTTTTCTCTTCTTCTTCTTCTTGCTTTTTTTGTTGTTGTTGTTTCTTTGTATACGTGTGTAGGTATGTGCGCACTTCTTGTTCTGTTTCTTGCGAAGCAGCGGAAACATTTTTCTGTATTTGTATTTTGATGTATAACTATACACCTCTATACATAGTATACGCCCAACAAGTTTCGCAATGCGAAACGTCTTTCTCGTTCTGGTGGTGGGCAAAAAGTTTTTCTCGCTTTCGGAAAAGTTGAAAATTCGTTGCCGGCGTAGTAGTAAATACTTGAATTTATGTATGGGACAAATGGAGCGGATGCGCATTAATTGTCCAGAAAAGTGTTGCGGGGGCTTAATTAAATTTCCAACGCGACGTATTGCTTCCGGTTTAATGTATAGTTATGAGGCGGCAGTCGCTTCAATGGCATCGGAGATAGTTATTACTTACAACTAGTGTGTTTGCTGCGTTATCTTTATGGCCCAGTGTGCAACGGAGACTTTACACTGGCGCGGAGAAGTTGGAAAATGAGGCGATATTTTAACTAAATTGCCACGTATAGTAATAATATTCAATCTATTCGCAACTTACTTTATACCGTAGTAGTGCAGTATAGCAGTCTCCAAATGGAAAGTCATTTAGTACACCCCCGCAATACACCTCTTATTGCATTTTTCTTTTTCTTTTTTTTTTTTAATTTGATTTATTCTTCTTGATAAATACTTGATATACCTACCCGACGACAAAATGGTAATTTCTGAATAAAATTAATATTTGATTGTTGATTAGTGGCGCTATAATTGGGTTTGTGTGGGGTTTTGCCGGACACACAAATTGCGTTCTGTACTATGGTTAGTTAGAAGAGCAGAGAAGAGACAGGCATAGTCGGGGGGCTTCTGGTGGCGCACTTTTTGTCGCGAGATGTGACATAAATGGTTACGTCGTTAGTCTCATTCCTCTTCGGCCCCGGCGGCTCGTTGTCGTAACTCGTGTCGGCTGTTGTTTCGCATTATGAGCGTGTAATGAAAATGGGTCCGGCCGCTCTATTTACATAAAGTGCTGATAATCGCATTACCGTAAAAAGTGATTTATCCTCGTTAATTGCGGACGGGATAGGTGGCCCGTACGTGAGCCACTTTTTCGCCGTATAGACAAACCCTGTCGCTCGCTACATTGCATATTCTCCGGCCTTATCCTTCCTTATCCTGCAACGTCCCCTCGCTTCCTGTCGCATCACGTGCGTATGCCTCCTCGCTGATAATTTTCGCATTAAAAATCCGGCCTCCTGCCTCCACTTTTTTCCTCCGTCTATACTTGCTACTATACTCCTCCGCGCCGTCGACACGATTTGCATTAACTAATTGCGTTACTTTTTTTTTCTTTACAGGTAAGTCATTCTAAATGGAATCCAAAAAAAAAAAAACTTGATGTTTACTTTGGTCCGCGCGCAATTTGCGGCGCAGAGAGGCGCACCATGGGTGGCGGTGAGTTTTTTATTTTTCCGTCCGTTCTTCCGAATGCAGAGAGATAAGAAAAGGTAAAGCCCGGAATTTATTATCGCCGGTCGTGGCTAAATTTCGCGAACAATTTTCTACAATGGCCGATTAAGTGTTCCTAATTTGTTTCGCACGAGCTGGAGAGGAGCTCTCTCGCATTCGCGCACCGAAAGCAGCGAGCGCGTTAGACCGTCGTCTCACTCGATTTCGCTTTCTTATACCTCCCCATTGTATATATACGATACTCCTTTCTCTTTGGATTTTCGACGAAATTTGTGTGTCCGTGTGCCTGTGTGTATCACACACTAGCAGCGCGTTTGAGATTGTGTGCATAGAGTGTTTGAATTTTATGTCCAATTGGGCCTTCCCTGTCTGAAGACATTATACGAATATAATGCGGCTGCCACAGTGCGCCGCTGCTTATTCCGCTTAAATTCGAAAATTTCTGAGTGCTCTCCGGCGGGCGCGCTTTTTAATCTCCTGCGCTGTAATTTCAACACCCCATTCAACAACACGCGAACGACGCGCTTAGTCTGACGCTGAACACAGAACGGCAGAGCGAGAGAGAAATGAGGAAAGAAAAAGGGGCCTGTGGAATTAATGAAGTCGTAAAAATGTTCCAAACCTCCGGAATCGTCGACTGAGTGCAATTTAGCAAAAGTTACTCTTAACAGTTTTTAATTTGATCCTCCGCGTCTTGCTCTCCTCTTCGTCTCTGGCTCCTCAAACTTAATTACCAATCAACTCGTTGAAACAATATAATGTTTTTTTTTAACCTTTTGCGGAACGCTGTTAGAGAGAAATGTTCACGTGAATTATGCTTGTTTCCTATAAATAAACCGCCTCCCCCAGGAAACTGCCCCTTAAACTGAAAACCCTGAAAACTTTACTCGAATTCGCAGTTATGTTTGCTTTCGTAATAGTGGCCCAATGTTATTCTGTCCTTCACTTATTCACCGTTCGCTGCGATGCAATGCGAAATAAATTCTCAGTTCACCTTAATTGCGAAATTTATTCGCTAGATTGCCCGGCGCCTTCGCCCCGGCTCGCTAAGAGAAATGCAGCCGCAGTTTATATACGTGTACATTGTCTGGGAGAGTGGGTGTTGGGATAAGTACAGATGCACACGCACACACAAACGCATGCACAACCTTCTTTCGTTATGTATGTAGACATCCCTTACTGTGTGTGTGTGTGTGTGTGTTTGTGTGTGAACGAATAAAGTGTATACGTAGTAGATACGTACGAAGAGAGAGATGCTCGTGGAAGCTTAGCGCGACGCGAGTGCCGACCCTCTTGGCGCTTTAACTTTATCCAGAAATCCCTTATTTATATACGTCATACAATAAATATACCTTCGCGCGCCGCCGGTGGTGCGGGCGGCGAGAAACAACGTACGGCGGCGGGAAAAAATCGTCCCAATCGGGCTGTAAAAATGTCACTATACGAACGCCGCTTGCATTATTTCCAATTTTGTTTATCTATTATTTATTTATTTGCCGCCTTGTATATAAATATATATATATAATATTTATATATGTCGAAGAGTTGTTGTTTATTTTTCGCTCGGATTCGCGCACAATGAATCTCA
>JASKGO010006007.1:0-15001 GCA_030556065.1 Holobus sp. GC000080
TATCTCAGTGGAAGGTCAAAAAGGTCAATGGAAAAGTAACGGGAATCTCAATGGAAGAACGTGTCCCAACTTTTCTCCACTAGGCTGCGCGTCTATGTAAACTCTTTAGTCAATGCTTTAACTATATGCCTCTGGCATTAAATTATATGTTGTTAACTATTGTTCTTTAAGGAAACAGAAAATTAACAATCATTTTCATAAATGGTTAACATTATACAGGACGATTTCGAAATGCAGAATCATTTTTATAAATTAAGATGTAATTACCTTTAAAGCAAAATTTCCGTTATTTAATTTTTTACTTTTTAATTTATTTTTGTTTTAAAATTGGCAAAATTCGCTAATAATCACTCTATCTACTCATTAATCTAAGGAGTGTTGTTAAGGTAATAAAATTAATCCTTGTTCTTTCTATTTTTTCTTCAAAAGGTAATAATTGAGCAATTTTTATTTTTGTTATTAAAGTTAATAAAAAATAAAAACTATGTGACTCTAACCAAAATTGTTGATTTTACTTTTCTTTGTCGCTTTTTAATGATATTTGCTACTCCATCTTTGAAGTTTCTAAAAATAAGTTTTGTAATGTTTTCTAATTAAAACTTAAGTTTTGAATTTTTTTCCGGAATAATGGAAAAAATCTCAACATTTGATATCTGTTTATTGCATAAAGTACTCTGCATATAGTAATTTTCAGTAATTCCAGACAAAAAGAAAGATTTTAATAATCTTTAGCATTAAATCATTTGACAAATGTAATCACTGATGTTATTCTATGGTTTCTATAGTAAACTGTGAACTGGATACTTTTTTGCAATTCTTTTCTCTTTTCTTTGGAAAACTGATACCTTTGCTTTTAATGGTTTAATTAATGTTAATTAAGTTCATATTTTTAAGGATATAAAATGCATTATTATCACGGTTTGGCATTTTACTCATGTTTTATTTTGCAAACTTTGAATACTTAGGTAAACTACAATTTTTCATTTCTTGGAGTTTAGTTTTTGGAAAGCTATAGCCAAATATATTTAAAAACTAATTGAAGTTTTATAATACAAATTCACAGCACTCCAGAAATCTCTGAACAAAGAAAAAGTGCGATAAGAAAATAAGGTAAGCCTTAAAAGTTGCGATCTGTTAAGACTTTTCCCCAAATTATAGAAGGGTAGTAACATAGATTATAAAGGGTATTAAGTTTTAAAATAAAAATAGTTCATTCTTTTTGGAAATCAGAAAAAAACTGCCTAAAATAACTAAAGTTAAATATTTCTTTTGCCCTTGCAACACATTTCATGAAAAACCTCATAATAACGAAAAAAATGGTAAATTTCTTTGAAGATAATGTCAGACATTCAAATGAAACAAATAAACAGATATGAAATAAATCATTTAGGAAGACCGTTTGAAAACACAAAGTGGCCTCTTATGAAAAACGGCGCGATAAAAAAAGACATTTTTCAGAACTCGAAACAAGATTTTTTTATGCCTCTACTACTGCTATGAGCTATTTAGATGTATCAAAAGGAGCGAGCGAAGTATATAGTATATGGAAGTCGAGCTAGCCACGTAAAAAATATAAATCTAAAGAGCTTTTAATAAGTTAGGCGAAACTTATCGCCGGCAAATACTTTGTCAAATATTTTATTAGGACAGAGTCGACTTTTACGGCCGCAACTTTTCAAGGAATTGCGCGTTCCTACGCCATGACTCAGGAATCCATCATGAAAACATTCCGACCTCTCTCGCCGGGCATTAACGTCATATTTTCCTTCTATAGTATGGATCGACGACGAGCGTCATCGAATTTAATTGATTCCCAGCACACCCTCGCAAAAACTCCACAGCTCCGCACACCGTCGTGACTCTGTATAGTATTAGCACGTAATTACCCCAAGGATTTTTTATTCACTCCCTACCCCCCAAATAAATGCAACGATTGCCATCGATTTTGGTATGGCACAAATGGCACAATTAGATTGTGAAGCGACACTATTATCACCGCAATTATCGAAACTAAATACGGCTAAATATCTGTATAGTTAATTCCGCAAATATAAACTAAAATGTATATAATCTGAAAACAAAACTTCATTAAAATACGTAGAAATTAATGCAGAAACGTGAGCGCCATTACTCATGCTTCCACTCTAATTAGTACATGTGTGCATTAAATGTGCGAGTTCGTCGGCAAGAGCGGAAATTATTAAATTAGCAACAATTAAGAAATCGAAATTTGAAAAGTGGTGCTTAATTGAGCGTTTTTGCTTTTGCGTTTTCATCGTTTTGCACTTAATATTATTACGCATACGCAAACCAGATGCTATTTTAATGCAAACAAATAGCATCGTTCAATGGATTGGTTTATAATAACCCGTTTTTCGTCCTCCAACAACGCAACGGTTGTTAATTATTATATATACAAATAACATAGAGTGAGATCTTAAAAAGTAGTACCCCCTTGTTTATTTTTAAACTAGGCAATCCGATAAGTTTAATTTCTAGTTTTTTGATGTCCTCGAAACTGTCTAAAACTGTCTTTTTTTAGGTAACGCTGCAATGGCACTTGATAATATTTTTTAAATGTAACGTTATAAATTGTGGCATTTAATTTTAAAACTGAATTCAACTTTTTCTGTTTTTTTTTTTCACGGTTGCCTGTAATTCGTAATTAAATATTGTGCATTTCGTATTTCCTTAAGCGAATAATCATAGAAAGACGAAATTTTATGACTTAAAATCAATCACAATCTCTTTGGGAAAAGTTGGCACTAATTATTATAATAAAAAAATTCAAATTTCTGTGTCAATTTCCAAAAATGGCCACTATATCTGCTGAGACTATTGTTTTAAATTCAGAATTTCAAAGATTTTTATTAAATTAAAATAAATTAAAAATACACCAGTTACCAATATGAATTCTACTTTAATTACGCTTTAAAATGAGGCGTCACAACGAAGATTTCATATTATAACAATTTAAAAAAAAAGTTGCCAAATGCTACTACAATGATGGCTTCCATGAAATGCCACAAATGTTTTTGACACTTTCAAGAATGCTCTTATACCTAAATACATGTCCTAGAATTTAAACATTTTTTAATGCTTATTTTAGAAACAAACAGAGGGTACTTCTTTCTTAATTACAATGTATAATTTAATAAATATTAAATATGCGATCCGAATTTTCCTCTTAATTCAACACACACACGCACACACAGAAAGCCAAAAATTCCGTGTCTGTTATCGTAATCTGCCCCGGCATGCAATAATCAGTTCGGGCACATTACAGGCGTTGCAGGTTTCGGTCCCCTTATCTGCGATGCAGGCAGCAGCAGTGCAGGAAACTCTGCCTCCTGTCGTTCCGTTTCCTTTGCTCGAACGCACACACACCCACACACACACACACACACAAATACACTCACGCATACGAACACGGACCCAAATATTCGAATGTCGAAGGCAAAGGAAAAAGAGAGGCGAAAGAAGGCGGCGGCGGCGGCGGCGGCGGCGGTGCCAATATACTCCGTATAATATATAAATGCACGTCACGTCCGACGCGCCAATTTTTTGCCTGAATTTCCAATGTTTTGCATTTGTTGCTACTTAGTCACACGTACAAATATTTAAATATTACAAGTGCTTTGTAATTTTTGTTTCTATGTCAAGTAGAAGTGTTTTTTGCTTATACCACTCGTATGCATAGTGTATGAACGACGAGTATAATGTTAGTTGAAACTGCCACTTTAATTACAAGTGCCTGTGGTTGTAAATTTTTTTCACTTTATCTTTCGTATTCGTGCTGCTTTTTTTATCGTTCGTCTGCATTTTGATCACTGAGTTTACACACGAAAAATAAATAAAATAAATACAAGGAAAGAGGACAAGTACATTTATTTATAACTATTAGCTATTATTATTAATTTTATTCCAGCTAATGATTGGTAAAATGGTAAACACTGCATTTTAATTTTTTTTATTAACTCTTTATACTGAAATGTTTAGTGGAAAATTTCCCGTCGTATAATGTATACAGATACATTACAATTTATTACTAGGTATGACTTTGTTGTCATCATATTTTTTACAGTAAAGTATTGTTTGTTATTAGATCTTTCGAGTTTTCTTAAAATGGCGGAAAATTCCCAATTTCCAAAGATAGTGTGAGGTTTCTAAGGGACCTCTCCATTGAAAATGACAATTTTACAATTATTTTATTTCAGAAAAACTTTTGTTTGAAGTTATTTATTAAAAGATACCGAGCCAATTAAGTGTTTTCCCTAAAAAAAATATTATTTTTTCTATTTTCATAGCTCCCATCAGCAACATCAACAACAAAATTCAAATTATGGTATCAATAACAAAAAAAACAAACTTTATTTTTGGAAAGTCTGCCCTGCCCTCGAAAATGCGTTTTATTGCCTTTTAAGGGACAAACAACTTGATCCAACCTGTACATTAATAACTACAATATTTAATCAAAAACAAAATGTTTATTTTTATAGCGAACGAGCTAAAAAAAAGAAATAATAATTTTTTTTTCAATGAAGAGCCAAAAATGTAAGACGACTCCAAGTAGATATAAAAAGGACGTCGAATTATAGTAGACTATTAATTTCAGGCAAGAGACATCCCAAGGAAAATAAAGTATAAGTGGGCGTTTGAATATTCTTCTATCGAACATTTCACTGACATTTTGCAATTAATTTCAACGTACTAGACGTACGCGTCCTTTTAGACACACTTAACTAATACTTCTTATCTATATTTTCATTAATTAAGTTCCCGACTACCTTGCTCTTATTTTTATTACACTTTTTGATTTACTTAAAGCGTTTTTTTTAAATTTATTTTCACTTATTTTTTTTTTTTTTCTGTCGGCGAACTCTGAATAAATATGGATTATTGGATTATGGAAAATATTTAAGTAAATTCCAACTGCCTTAACACTTTCCAACGAAATTTCGAAATAAATATGTGCTGAGCAAATGTTTATTATTGGCATTAGAGTCCTTATGTGAAATTCGCTGACGTATATGTGACGGTGATGATAATAATCGTAATGAGTGCA
Source organism: Holobus sp. GC000080 (assembly GCA_030556065.1). Lineage (NCBI taxonomy): Eukaryota > Metazoa > Arthropoda > Insecta > Coleoptera > Staphylinidae > Holobus > Holobus sp. GC000080. The sequence continues at coordinate 5,066 of JASKGO010006007.1, forward strand.
TGTGATTGCTAGTTACAGCGATTTAAATGACAAGAACGTTGTTTGCAAGTATTGACTGACGCATTTACACAGATTGTTAATTGTTTATATTAATAGCCGAATGGCAGATTCATGGTAAAATCGATAATAAGAAAGTCGTCATCGTAAAAGGATGAGTTTTCTTTTTCGTTTTAATAAAAAGTAACACTTGTTTTGCTTTTGACAAGCGGTGGGTTTTATTTTTTATTTTATTTGAATTTATTTAAAAAAGTATCGACACTGTTTTTAATATTCAATAATTTTCCATTTGTGTTTTAAAATATCCTTGAAAATTCCATTAATAACTTTGAAACAAAAAATAAGTTTCCTAAATTTAAAAAGAATTATTTCACTTTTAATCTTTTAAAGACATATTTTCGAAAAAAAAAATCCTTTTAAACAATAATCTCAGTAATTTAAAATTACAAATTGCAATAGTTTTTTTTTTGAATCCGTAAAATTCGAAATTTCCTTTTTATTTTTAAGAAGATTTTTCAAGTTGTAACAATTGAATGGCATTTTTTTTTCAATAACTAATAACATAATAGTTGTTATGAATATCAAGTTTGTAGTTTTTATTTCGCCTTTTTAAATGCCACCTATAAAATACAATGCTGCCGAACTTCATTGTTTAAAAAGGTCTTTACTTTTTGAATTAATCGAGGAAAATCACTATTAGAGCAACAATCTGTAAAAAAATGTGTTTTTTTTTTGTGCCTTGAATATGGTACTTCTGAATCATCCTGTATATGAAGTATTATTTTTTTCACTTCTGTAAATTCAATTAGAAAGTTGATAGTATTAGTTTGCAAAAAGCATTTATTGCTGAGGAATGAGCAATTATCAACTTAAAGCAGCAATTTTTTTTACATAAAACATCAATTAATTGTTGGTTGTAATAATAAACAATATTATTAATTAACACTAAACATAAAGTAGCTTCTGTGTAATTTACTTTATAAAATGATGATTCGTTTGTAGATCATTTATTGCATTAGGTTACCATTTCGAAAATAAAACAGCAATATAAAAATCCTTTTTTAATTTAAATTTTAATTATTTTTTATTTATTGTTTTATTTAAATATTAGTAATATGTAATATGCCAATTATACAACAAAGACATTTAAGTAAATTCACCTTGTCCTAATTATAGTCCTTATTTAAATGCATTTTTATGTGATTAACATTTGAACGTGCCATTTTAAAGAAAATTAAACCATGCAAAACATTTACCAGAAAAAAAAAAAGTGATTTTAAACTAAAATTAACTCATAAAAAGCCACAAAGGAAAAAGCCTTCGCAAAGAAGAAAAAAGGTCTTGGAAAAGGAGACCTTTTCAGAATACGAAAGACAGCAAATAGTAAAATTAATTCGCGCGATTAACCGAGAACAAATCGTATACCAAAAAAGGTGCAGAAATCGTTGTCGAGGAGAAGAAAAACCGGTAGGCTTTTCGAATGTCGCTCATTACTCTTAATTTTTTGCACAATAGAATTTTAATCATAATTCGTTGAAAGTAATAACGACTGACTGTGTCGGCGCTATTAAAACCGAATTAGGTTCTGGCACCACACACATATGCTTGGCACGTAATTTTATAATGGTCTTCTGTGTTTTTCCCCCTTCTATTATGCCACCGCTTCTTTTTCTTCTCTCATTCTCTGTGTATTTCTTTTCATTTTTTTTTCCTCTCATTTTCGTCAAGAGAGAAAAATTATATAAGCACTTTAATGGATCCAGGTATGCACCTCACCTCGTTCCGAAGTCACTCTATACTTAAGGATTTCAATGGCACTTGAAATTATTATTTATTTATGTAATGGTTTTCAGGAAATTCTAATGCTCGGATGACGCACGCTTTCAAAACGAGCTTATTGTTAATGCCTCGATTGCTGCAGCCGCGCTTAATTGCACGAAATTCGTTAGTGCCTTTATGGCCGCCATTCGAGTGTTTGACGAATAAATTGCGCGGCCTTTTGGTTTTCTGTTTTTTTTTTTTATTAGTGGCCGATGCACTTTTTGTTTGTTTGTTTGTTCGTTGCGGCTTAATTTTCGCACAAATTTCTGCCACATCGGGACCCCCGTCTCTTTTCGGTGCCATCAATCACAAGAACTCGCAGTCGCGCTTTTACAAGGCGCGTGATTTATTGCGCGGCGTTTACGGAAAACGGGAAAAATGTACATAATTAATAATATTGCTTTCGCTTTATTTCCACTCATTTCGTTTCGTCGATTTTATAAATAATAATTGATCGCGTTCGTCGTCGTCGAAATGACCGGGCATTTTTCTCCATTAAGCGCCGCAATTGTTCGCTCTCTTCGCTTTTTCTCGCTCTCTCGCTCTGCGAATGGATTGCGTTTAATGGTTTCGCTGTAAATGTACCGCTTTTTAAAGCAGAGACCAGCAAACAACGAGTCTTTTTTATTGTCCTTGCAATGTTCTAAATACGTGCCATTTATATTTCGACGAGACTCAATAACACATTAATAAAAATGTTTTTCAATGATTTTTACCTTTGAATTTACTCAATTTATTCGATGCGAATTCTTTGGTTTGCTTTTATAACGTTTACCAAGCGTATACAATTTTTCGTTGTATTATTTTCGGTTAAACAAAAGGCTCGCTTAAAAAAGCAAAAAAAAAACAACAAATAAATAAGCGTAAGAAATTTCTTTTTTCGCGTTTTATGCTTGGCGACTTTTGTTTCACAAAAAATGCGAGGTTTTATTGTTTTATTTCTATTTTTATTATTATTTGCGAAATTTAATTAATTCCTGCTATAAATGAACTTTGTGTATTAATTTGATTTGCAAATACATATAGAATTTTTATTTTTAATTATGAATTAACATGTAACAAGAATAAAAATTTATTTAATTATTTAAACTTATAGAACAGTTTCGACGAAATTTATTAAAATAAAAGTTACTGTTAGATAATAATTTTATTCATTTATTCGTTTACATTTTTATGTTATTTTTTTTTAATGTGTAATACATACACAATGCATATTATAAATATGTTCAATAATATTTTTTTAATTATATTTGTCTTATTGAAAATATAATTTGTAAAAACTAATCAATGTTCTCAATCAATTGTGTTTTAATTTAAAATTAAATTTACCCTTGCTTCAAATACTTTTAATTTTTTTGAAGCGAAATTGAGAATTCACAAACTGTAATATTCAGGGAATGCCCTTGGAAAATAGTTTTAATTTGATTATGCAAAGCATTTATTTTTAAAGTTAAGGAATTTTTGTTTTAGGTTTTAGGAAATGTAAAAAAACAGAAAAGATAAAAATTTTGGATATTCGTAAATAACAGTTTAAGTCATATTGCTGATACACAAAAATGGACTCCTTATTTTTTCAATGCAAAACTTTATTATAAATTTACATTTATCTATTAATTTATTTAAAATTAAGATTTAGAATCAAAATTAAAATAAAGTGGGCTTATAAAAATTCTATTCAATCGATTTTCAAGGTATAAAATAATTCATAACTTTTACTTTAATTATTTAAAGCGGAAAATTCTTAGAAAGCATTAAAATTGAGATGTTGGATTGGTCTGTTTTTTGTTTTAGTTAAATTAAACACGTTTTTCACATGATGATAAATAAGTGAAGCCAAAAATGTGAATTAGTGAATGGAAAAAGGGTTGCAACTTCATTTTTAATGGAAAAAACGATTTATTTTTTTAACATCATCGTAAATTTCACACTAACCTTTTATATGCTGTTCACTTGACTCAATTTATTAAAGAGTCATTATGCAGGGTAATTATTATAAAAACATTTTTTTGGCACGTATTTATTTTTAAAAAATGGAAAAAGAAAAATTCTTCAAGATTCCCTAAAATGAAGCATTTTGGGTTATTTTTTGGTAAACCAGTAGTAAATGTCAATTTTGTGTTTTTAATTAAATATGCCTGGTGATTTGGAGATTTTTTTTTCTACGTTTGTTTCTAGAAAATTCCATGACATTAAGTGTTCTATTACATTTTACGGTATCTTATATAACTGAGGAAATCTTAAAAAATAGATAAATGTAATTATCCTGTTTTTTAAATTTAATGAATAAACATTTTTAGACCGAAGTGTTACAAAAAAATCTTTCTAATATTTATCCATCAATTGACTTCTTAAGATAACTAAAAGAAATGTTGAATTTGGTTAAAACAGTCCCGGGAAACGGGAGAATTATAATCTTTTGCTGTTGTTTGATTTTTTTCTTATTCTCAAAACAAATGCTTTACAACTTTAAATCGAAAAACTCTGTTTTTCCGGCAAATTTGAAAGTAAAACTGGTTCCACAATAAATAATATGCCAAAGTAGACCTTTTAATAACTTAATAATCAAATTTAAATATTCAAAAATTATAGAACTCCAATTTGATCTTTTGACACTCAATATATTTATTATACATTAAACCGACAGCTATTCAATAAAACATTACACGTAATTGCAGAATCCAAAACTTCCACACACACACAAAAAAAAACTGGCATTTATAAAACGAGCAAATTTCCTTTTAAAGATAAGCATTGATTTCGTTTGAAAAACAAGAAACTTAAAACACTCGATGGCATTTTAGGTGCGCATAAAATGTATTTAAAATGTTCACGTCTCAAAGTGTAAGTGCCGAAGTGGTTTGTTTGCCTTTGCAATTTACAAAGCTGCCTACTCTAGATTCCGATAGGATCGTATTTATTTAAATAATTCCACGTAATTACGAGGAACAATGAGCATTCTATTGTGTGCCATAGAAATTTTATAAAATAATAACAGCAGACGGGGCCATTGGTGGCGTTTCGTTTGTATGAGTTTGCTGCTGAATGCATACGGTGTACTTTATACACACACGGCACATTGATGAAGGTATACTACGTACCCACCACTGGTATATCGTCGTAGGGTACGGTTTAAGTGTTGAATTGCATGCGTGTATTTCCATCAATTTTAATTGCACTCGAATTGAATGGTCGCCACGTCGTTGCTCGTTGTTATAGAAGGGTCACGTATTGCGTCGATTCAATTTTATGAATAACGACTAGTGACATTTTATTATTGTTATTACTATTCATTTGCATACAAGGTATTTTTGCATAGGCGCTCGCAAATATTTACCGAAATATTTTTGCTCGTTTCCAACCACTCTGCTCGCAGAGGTATGTATGTTCTACATGCATTGCTATTTTAGTATAAGTAAGTAAAAACAGCAACTCTCTGTTTGCCCCCTTTTAATTGGATTTTTGTTTTTATTTCGCGCTTGCTTTGTGTATTTGTTTGCCGCTGTGCTTATTGTTTTGCCATATTTTCGGTTTCGACCGCAAGTTAAAATTACTTTCATTTTGAAATTTTAAGTGAAAATTCCAACTGAAATGAAACAAAAATTAAAAAAACGACTTTTTACAGCAAAATTTGAAAGTTTTCAGAGTTAAATTTACATTTTTGTAAAATAATATACTGGCAGGGTTTTGTTTTAATTGGTTATTATTTTTATTAACTTTTATTTCTATTTTAATTGAAAATAATGATGCTAAATTTACTTAATTTATCTTCAGAGTCTATTTTTTTTTAATTGTTAAAACAAAAATTTCTTATTTCAGGGAACTTTTAATACATGGCGATGCAAAGGAATTAACATAAAAATTAGAATTTCAATGTCAAATAATTAATAAATCAAATAAAAAAGGGAACCTTTATCTTTAATTAAAAAGCTTCATTACTTAGAATGAAATCTTAAAACTTTTAACAAAAGTAAGCTATTTTATAACATTATAGCCGCAACTGTGGTTTCCATTTATTAAAAAGAAACAAAATATATATTTTATTTCAAAAGTTAAACCAGTTATGAAAATTTTTGCATAAGAATTTTATTGTATTTAAAAATATTTATTTGAAATAACTATTTCAATTTTTTTTTACGTAAAATGTTTTCCATCGAATAAATTATCCAGTGGAATCTATGATGAGCGCTAAATTTTGTCCATTTAACCGAATCTCTGATAGGTCTTTCAAAATATAGAACTTAACCATATTCGGCGTGAAATAATTAATTAAATAAAATAAACTTCTAGATTACGCTTTATTTAAATGACATTTGAAGAGATAATCAAATATCAAGTTTCAATCAATTCAAAAATGAATTTTATCGCTCGCAATTATATCAAAAGTTCCTTAATTGTTTTAAATTATCATTGCAATTTAAAGTTTCTTAATTATTTTATGTTATCATTAGTGCTTTTAGCATTTAATATGGTTGCATTTAATTGAAAATAAGTTAAAATTCGCAACATATTGAGACCCAAATTATTTATATTTATAAAATACGACATTATTATTATTATATTGAATCCTTTAAGTTTTAAATACATATTCCTTAATAACTTAAAACTTTATAAAATAAAAAAAAATATCATTAAAAAATAATTCAAAATTAAAAGTAGAAACAATTATTGTTCAATTCAACTGAACCAACTTTTTCAAAATTTAAAAAGCATTTACCACTGTATTTTATATCTAAATGAAAATGAATTTAATTGGCTTAATAAGAGAATTTGCCAATTTTTGAAACAAAAAATTATAACTGATTAGATATGTTTGTTGATCCATCATACAAAAAAAAATTGAATCTTCAGTTGTATCTAAACAATAGAAACAGCACTTCTACATTGCCCTGTATAACTTTCCAAATGATTTTTAGATTATTTTGCTTTCAACATTACATTTTTTCATTGAACAAAAAAAAAACGAATTTACAATGTACATATTGCAAAAGAAACAAGCGATGCCTGCCAGTAATAAATCAATGAATATTAAAAGAAAACCAATCAATCATAACGTAACAGCCGAAATTTGCCTTTCAATACAATGAACCGAAAAGAAAAAAACACGATCCGAAGGAAAAAGGAAAATAATGCATCCACCCTTAAAACAACATCAAAAGCGAAAGCAATTAAATAAAAATAACGCAGGAAAACATCATTCACCCTCCCTCGAAAATAGGAAAGCACAGATCATAGAAGGTTTCCTTACGAAACCGTGAGGCAAATCAATAACAATTCATTATTAAAAACCGCCCAAAAGCAATTACTATCGAAAAGTAACCCCAGTGAAAAACAAAAAAGAGAAGAAAAAAAACAACACTCCTTTTGAGTGATCACGCAGCCCATCCGTACGGGTCGAGGAGGAAGAATATTATTAGACCCTTATCATCTTTGCATCCAACTTTATTATTAGATTAGTTTTAGACAAAGAGGAAAAGCAATTTGGCATAGTGGAAGGCTGTCCTAGCTGGTTGTGCAGAAAAGAAGCGCTACGTGGACGACGACCGAGCATCGAGGAGAAGCGTTGTTCGCGCCCATTTCAGCGCGATGCAACCGTCGAAAGTTTTTACTGCCTGCTGCTGCTGCTGCTGCTGCTGCTCGTTCTCTTGTTATTCACGAGAGCTACAAGTTATATAAATTAGTGGAGCGTTCGCAAAAGTAATTGCATAGAACGTTATTATTTATGGTCGCATCGGGCAGCCAGACAATCGGAACTATTCATCGAAAATTCCGATATATCTGGGTAATTGAAACGGAGATAGAGTGTGCATAGGTATCGTCCTATCGCATTATGCATGGCGAGGCGAGCGGCCGAACGGACGGCCAAGGCACTCACCCTGAAATGTGCATTGTATTCAAAATACATATTGTATGAGGATGTCTGTACCGACTATCGGCTAACAATGCGGAATCTTGGGCCCGCAGAGGAGAAAAACCGATCTCTGCATGGCAGGATTATTGTATGGTAATGCGTCTCGAAGATGTGTTACATATACCCACTGCGAGAGAAGAGTCTCTATGGATTTCCACCAGCGATCTCTGCTAATCTCGTTAATTTCGTTAATTTATGTGTGTGTCGAGCACATAACCGGATATCGGTGGCAGACGGCGCAAGAGACGCGCTCCACCAAGAGGTGGAAGGGTGAAGAGGCGGGAGAATTATAATTGCACGGCTGTCGTTATTAATTAATGACTTTCCTAGTGAATTACTCTTTCTGACGTGGCTATTTGTGGAATTACTACAACTTGTCTTCTATCTTCTTTGTCCTTATGTGCTTATATATAAATTATTTTGAATTAAATATGCTCTATCTATGGTGGAAGACAAGTGGAGCAAAACTATTAATTACATTGTTAATTAGACGTATTATGAGCTTCTTTGTTGCTTTAGAGATTTTCCAAGAAAATCATTATGTTCCCCCGGGGATTATTTTCTTAATTGCACTTTCGATTGGTACTGCGTACTTGTAAGCTTCCACTCATCAAAGATAACACTAATTTTTATAGTTATAATTATAATTGCAGTCTGCGTTTATTATTTACTGCTTCTCTAATAAATTTTATGCTGTTTTGTTTAGTTTTAGCCAATTAATTGTTATTAATGTACATTTAATTGAAATAATTTATTGCTTAACCTTAGAGGTTTCTTTAGAAATATTTTGTTCAGTATAAAGTCGAAACTATAGTGTGATAAAGCTTTAGATTTTTTTTTTTTTTTAAGTTTCAATTGAATTTTTACTTAAAAAATATTAATAATTTGATATGTACAGGCTGTAGCGCAAATTTATAGAAAAAAACACAATCAAATGAGAGCTATAAAAATTACTTTGTACTTAATTTTCACAATTTTGTTATCGGATCGATGATCATTTTTTAATTGCAAAATTCTCACACAAAATAATTTTTTCTTAAGAATTATTTGGTGTTATCCACAAATCTGATATATCAAATAAGAAAAAAAATTAAGGACTACAAAAAATTATTATATAAAGTATTTGATTCCATTTAAAAAAATCATAACTTTGTATTAGAACTTTTTTATCCAACACCTTATAAAACCTAAAGTAATTTTAAATTATAGTCTTCATCAAGATGTTTATATCAATGAGGAAAAAAATAAATTATTTAAAATACTCTAGGCATAATTTTACTTAACTCTACGAATGGACCACTGCATAATAAATCTTAAAGAAAAAAAAACCTAATTTGAAAAAACTAAAACAGGATTGTAAATTCGCTAAAGATAACTACTTCTGAGTTAACCTAAACATACTAAAAATTTAAAGGGAAAATTGTACCTTAAATCGAGTTTCAGAAAAGTTATTGAAATTATAACCATAAAAGAAATCATTACTCATTATTAATAATGCCGCTCGGGAAATCTTAACGTCCTTTCCAAACTTACAATTCTTGTCTGAAATCTAATATAACGTTTAAAAATCGTGCAAAATTACATTATATATCTTTCAAAGGAATTAATCCTTGAAATGTTATTACCATTTTACAATGTAAGAAAGAGTACTTCTTTTGTTAAAACTAATTCCATTTTCCTTTGATTTATGACATTTTATCTTAATTCAACTCAACTCAACATTATTATTATTTTTTTAAGAAATCGTAATCACAATTTAGACAATAAGAATTTCTACCGCAAATAATTGATTCGTAATTTTGTTGAAGAAGTAATCATCAAATTCATTTTGCAATTTATAGCATGGGGAAAAACATAAATATTTCCTTTTTTGGAGAAAAATCCATAAAATTGCTATTTTATGTCGTTTTTCCCAATAGCTGGGTGACTGCGATCGGAAAGCGACGCCGATTCCGTCCGTCTATTTATTAGCCTTTTTGATTGATTGCTCGCTAACACGGCTTATCTACAAATATAGAGGGTGTTTAATAAAATACTTTAATACTATTCTAATAAATTAATAAAATTTAATTAAGCGTTTACATATTTTTACTTATAAGATTTATGGCCGGTTGCACCGTTTTGCACTTAAACTTCATTTAACTAAGGGAACTTCACTTTTAAGTTAAGTTAAGGGTACATTTGGGTTGCACCGAAAAAATCTTAACAAA
>JASKGO010006012.1:0-29560 GCA_030556065.1 Holobus sp. GC000080
AGTTTAATCAATCTAAATCATTAATCCCCCTGTATAATGTATATAAATAATCAGTTTTTGAATACCAAAATAACTTTGCAACTTCGTAACTGACCTACAATTCAAAAATTTTCGAAGAAATGCAAAAATTCTCAAAAATAAAGATCTTCAATTCCAATAAACCACCAGGAAAAAAACTTAGAATTAGAAAATTTACGCAAATATCTAAAATTGACGAATTATTTAAGTAATAGGGCCAAAGATTGATTTCGGGAATCCTCTATACGTAGGTACAGAGAATATTTATCAGTGGTTTTGTGACCTTTGAATCGGAGACGCACTCATGTGATACGACAACGAGAGAATTATTATTGCACTTCGGTAATGGTGATCACATTGGAGTGTGTGTGTTTTTTTTTTTCGTTTAGTATCAAACCCGTCTGTGTAGTGTATAGTGTCTAACCTCGTTAAGTTAAACTTTAGTTTTTACCAAGTATATTAAATATAATTATGTTTATAAAGAAGAAGCGTTCGTGTATCGTAAAAGTATCCGTTCTGGACAGTTTGCGCATTCACGTCCTGTCGGTAATCCTGGGCTTCTGGATAGTCTTCAAGCGCTTCACCAAGTGGTGCTGGACTCCGAAAACATTCTTCAAAATCGAGCAGCGCGACAATCCGCCCAACTGTCTCGTAGACTCCACACTCGGTAACCACAAATACGTCAAATTGCAAGTAGGTACTATGCAAATCGAGAACATATTCCGCTTATGCGTCTTACTTTTCTCCCCGGCGTAATATAGGGCATCAAATTTCATTATGTGGAATCCGGCAGCAAAAACCGAACAGTCCTATTGCTCCTGCACGGATTCCCAGATTGCTGGCTCAGTTGGCGCTACCAAATCGAACCACTCAGCGATCATTTCAGGGTGATCGCTTTGGATCTGAAAGGTTTCGGCGATTCGGACAAACCAGCTTGGCGCTCCCAGTATCGCATCGAAGTGCTCTTGCAGGAACTGCAGCAGTTTATCAACTCGTTGGGAACGGAAAAGTGCTCGATAATTGGGCACGATTTGGGTGCCCTATTGGGCTGGTACTTGGTACATCGAAACCCCGAACTCGTGGATCGTTTCGTCAGCGTCTCCTGTCCGCATCCAAATCTCTATTGGAACACCGTGACGTCCAACAGTTACATCAACAGCGAATGGCTGAACTTCATTCAGTTGCCGTTCCTAGCAGAAATCGATGCCATGAAGGAAGACATCAAACTAATCAACGATTACCACGATCATCTGCAGAGCAACGGCACCAAAAACCTCTATTTGGAGGCCTACAAGTACTCGTTTTCACGTAAAGAAGATTGGACTGGTCCCATCAATTACTATCGCAATCTGCCGTTCGTTCGCATTTGCGAATCCTCCGAGCAAATCAAAACTTCCACACTTCTGGTCACTGGCAACAAGGGCCGTTTTGTGAAGCTGGAGGGCGTCGTCAAGTCCACCGACTATTGCGAGAAATTCTACGTGAAAATCATCGATGGTGCCGGCCATTTTCCGCACCAGGAAAACCCGGAGATGTTCAACAAGGAAGTCCTGAAGTTCCTCAAAGTGAGCACCATTGCTGATAAGCAGCAAATTGTTCGCTCGCCCAGTAAGAGGCTAATGGATCGAATGATTGGCGCCGTTTCGATGTACGGCACATCGGTTATCGATACGGTACAGAAGAATAGTCCCATTAGTGGTATTGCTAACTTAAGTGGTTTAACAACCAAGGAAACTTTGTGATTTTTTTTTTTTACTTTGTTTTTAACTCTCATCGTTGTCAACAGAAAGCTTTTTGTTTGTAATCTGTATGTATAGATATACAGTTAGGGTGTTGATAATTATGTATACTATGTTATGTAATCTAAGTCTTTTTTATTAATTAAATTTTGTGTTGTTCGAATGATATTTCTTTGCAAATAATGTAATTTTCGACTGTAAGATTCGTTAAAAAGGGGGCGTTCGCAATTGCAATAGCAAAGACACTCAAAGACTTGTGATTTAGTCAAAGAATTTAACAAAAAATATGTAATTAACAGAAACAATAATGAAAAGTCTTAAAATTCCTACCTTTGAGTCCCGAAACGGCAGGCATTCCTCCAGGATCACCACTAAATGTTAACAACACACCTGCAACAAACAAGGACTCCATATTACACATGTCTAACATTTTATACAAAATCAAATTACCAAATACTTGTAAAACAATAACCTCTAAGAAAAATACTTACATGCAAGTAGCATACTCGGCAATTAATTGTAGTTCACCCACTAATTAACACTTAATCACTTAAACAAACGTATAAAAGTTTGTTAAACAAAAGACAAACGTTTTTAGTCGTTGTCCTGGACAACCAGCGCCGCCTATGATCCTTACGCTTTCCCGTCTACCGACTGACTTACTGACTGCGTTCCATTGGAAAACGCCAGAGGGCGCTTCCGTTTACATGCATTTCTAACCTAGAAAAATAAAAGCTCACAAAATTTTAAAGATTAATTCGAGATTAATTAATAACAGAAAAAATGCTGGCTCTTCAACAATATGCTAGTGGTAGCAGTGACGAAGACAATTCCGAAGAAGAATCAACGAAAGCAACAGCAGAACTTCCAAGTGCTGTTCCACCAGAACCCATTAACCCGGAGTTTTCAGTGAAAAATCAACTGCAAGTTTGTTTAACACCCACAGTATTGCCCACGGTATGTATATTTGAATGAAATAGATTTTGGCGTAATTTCTGTGAATTTCAGGGTTCTCAAGAATGTGTACAGCATATCGACCCAACTTCAAAGGAAATCACTTATAATCCCAAATACGATGAGCTGTTTGCTCCAACTTTGGGACCTGAGAATCCTTTTAAAACCAAGCAAATGCAAGCTGAACGCAATATGCTGTCCGGATACGTGGAACCTGCTCATTTGAGTGCGTTTCAGTTTGAGAATCAAAGACGCACTTTTACAAGCTATGGATATGCTTTGGACCCCTCTGTTGGGGACGCCGAGACTGGAAACCAAGTGATTGGTGCTGTAGAGTTAGCAGACGAGCAAAAGGGTAAGACTGTGTTTGAAAGCACGAAATTGCGGCCCCTGGATAAGAGAAAGCGCCAAAAAAACACTGATCCGGGCGATATCGATGGGTTTTTGGGACCTTGGGGCGGTTTTGTTGATGAACAAAGGATTACCAAGCCCACGGAAGAAGAAGCTGCTGAATTGGAGGAATTACAGTCGAAGAGAACAAGGCGGACTAATGTTGTCGAAGAGAAACACATCGAGGAAAAGACTACTTTGCATAGTAAGTACTTAATTAATTGAAAAACTTGAAATTTATTGGTAAATTGATTTGCTTTTTGTGTTTTACAGTCGACGATCCTGTGGATTACCAAGGAAGGTCCTTTCTGCATGCGCCGCATGATGTTGGAGTCAATTTGCGGTCCGATGTACCACCGGATAAATGCTTTTTGCCCAAAGCGCATATTCACACTTGGTCTGGACACTCCAAAGGGATTGCTGCCATTAGATGGTTCCCGAAAACAGCCCATTTGCTTTTATCTGGCAGTATGGATTGTCGTGTTAAGGTATTTTTCATTTAATTTTTTGTTTTTGTTTACTATTTTTTTGGTTTTTGCTTATTTATTGTTTGTTTTTTAATTTTGTTTTTTTTCCTAATATTGTTATGTGTTTTGTTTTTGGCAGCTGTGGGAAGTTTACAATGAACGCAGATGCATCAGAACATACTACGGCCATCGACAAGCAGTGAGAGATATAAATTTCAACAATTCCGGAAAGCAGTTTCTTTCAGCTGGCTACGATCGGTATATAAAACTATGGGACACCGAAGCTGGACGCGTTGTTTCTCGGTTTTCGAGTCGCAAAATTCCCTATTGCGTCAAATTTAATCCTGACAACAATAAGCAGCATCTTTTCGTTGCCGGAACTTCCGATAAGAAAATTATTTGCGTGAGTTGTTACAATTTTTTTTTTATTGCTTTAATTTTATTTGCTGTTTTTTCGATTTTAAAATACTTACTTTATTTTAGTGGGACATACGTTCTGGCGATATAGTACAGGAATATGATCGCCATTTAGGAGCAGTAAATTCCATTACTTTCGTTGATGATAACAGACGTTTCGTTACTACATCGGATGATAAGAGTTTAAGAGTTTGGGAATGGTAAAATTTATTTATTTTTCGTTTTTTTTTCTTTTGCTTTTTTTTTTTCTTTGAATATTTAATAATAATTTATTTAATTTTTGGTTTGTTTGTAGGGATATACCAGTTGATATGAAGTATATAGCGGATCCGACAATGCATTCAATGCCCAGCGTAACATTGGCACCGAACGGTAAATGGATGGCCTGCCAGAGCATGGACAATAAAGTGGTCATCTTCTCCGCACTGAATCGCTTCAAAATGAACAGAAAGAAAACTTTCACGGGACATATGGTGGCTGGATATGCTTGCTCTTTGGATTTTTCACCCGATATGAGGTATAGGATTTTTAATTTTTTGCTTTTCATTTTATTAAAATTTTACTTTCTATTTTTAACTTTACTTTGCTATTTCTTTACTAACAATAAAATGATTCGTTTCAGTTATTTGGTATCTGGGGATGCTGACGGCAAATGCTACGTCTGGGACTGGAAGACTACAAAACTGTACAAGAAGTGGAAGGCTCACGATGATGTCTGCATAAGTGCTTTGTGGCATCCACACGAAGCAAGTAAAGTGGTCACTGCAGGATGGGATGGTTTATTAAAATATTGGGATTAAAATTTTCTCAAAAAAAAAACCAACAAACAAAAACAAATCCATGTAGACTAATAATTAATTTTAATTAATAAAATATTCTTTAATTGTGGAAAAACCTATTTCAATACATATTATTTGTCTTATTTTATTGGTTTTTTCTTTTTCTTTTTAAATTGTTTTTATGAATTTCCTTTTTTTTTCAAATTTTTGGGTAGAAAACTACCAGTCAGAGGTGTAGTTTAAGTTGCCTGCTTTTGCAACGGTCATCTTTTGTTTATTTATTATTCTGCAAAGTGAAAAAATATTTTTGTATTTTTTGTGCAAAGTGTAAATAAAATGATGTTTAAAGCTAAAAAGAAAAGAAAAAAATCAATAAGGAATAATTATTATTGAAAAGTATAGTATATTTATCATATATTATTTGTAAAATATAACAATCACAAGTCCAAAATTGCCTAGTAAAGTTACCAATGAATTAGTAAGTATTAAAATACATTTTAATATTTTAAATATATATAATATGTTTATATAAATATATAATATGTATATATATTTGCATTTGAAACAGTAAACATTTTGATTCGCGATTAATGAGCGTGATTAATCGTGGTGTGTAGTAATCATTATGATATGTGAAATATTAAAAGTTTTGTTGTGTTTTCTGTACACACATGCAAATTGTTATGCACTCTCTACTACATGACTGATCGGAAGACGAACGAGCATGACGATAAACATAAAATGTGCATATGCCGAAATAAGATATAACACTTTTCCTATAATATATTACATATCCTAATCATAATTATCATAAGCAAAATATACAATAAAAATAATAATAATAATCTAAAGAGTTACAAGTGAAAGAGAATAAGAGAGAGAGAGAGAGCAGTTTGGCACCAAATTTACAGTCGTAAGCGTCAATTGTACAGTTTTTCTTTTTTGTTTTTTGCTTGTTTTTGTTTCAGTTCGAAAAGTTCGAAAAGGCACTATTAAAAAAAAATATGCTAAAGAGCACCAGAGCTCTTTAGATCTGCTTGTCTTTGATACGTGTTACGTGGCGTGCAACTGGTGTCTGTCGATGTGCTCCCTGAGTTGGTCATCGGTGTCCTTTCCGAGACGCCTATTGCTATTACCGGGACGCCCCTTGCAGAATTCGTCCTGGTAGTAGGTGTGGATGGCACGCAGTTTTAGGTCTAAGGTATACTGGCGGTGGCACATGTAGGGACTGGCAGCGGTAGCGTGGGTGGGCTGCAAGACGCCCGACTCATCGTACACGTAGCCCATCAAAGGGGACGGCTCGCGTTTCGGCTCCAGCAGCGTACTGCTGTAATGCAGCAACGTGGAATGGAAGCCGTAATGGTGCGGATAAGGCATCTGCCGATGATGCTGATGCTGTTGCTGCTGCTGCTGCTGATAACTAACTTTCGGTTGCAGCTCGTGATAACTGTACTCGTAAGTATTGTTATTGTTATTAATGCCCGGCGAAGAGCAATTGTTTTTGTTCGTAGGGTCGTCGAGCAAGTACGGTTTGAAGAGGGGCTTGCTGGGGGCGGTCTTGTTGCTCAAGTCCCAAATATCCGGATGCGTTTCCGTCTTCACCGCCGTGACAGCAGCAGGTTGGTGTTGTTGCGGCTGCTGCGGCTCTGCTGCTGCCGGAGCACTCGACGGTCGCTTCAGCGAGAGATCCATGGGCAGTGCGGTGGTGTCCAGGGGACAGCGGGGCGCTGCGTGGGACGGACTCGCTCCTGGCGAGTATGCTTCCCGATCGGCAACGTCGTGCTGCTGTTGCTGCTGCTGCTGCTGCAGCAGCCGCAGCGACGACAACGACGAACCGGAGTCGTCTCGCTGTCTGTGCTGGCTCAAGGACGCCTCGGCACAATTACCACCAGCAGCGGTGCTCTTCGCTACGGCGGGCGCCTTTCGCGTCGCGCTCCCGTTACTCACCACGCTGCTGCGTAGATTGCTCTCGGCCTGCAGCCACTTCTGGATCTGCCTACGATGTATGCCGTACTTCCTGGCCGTGGCCCTTTGATTGCCCTTGCAGTCCGCATCGTTCCTATAGGAGTCCAGTACTTGCAATTTGAAATGCGGCGGAAAGATCCGTCTGGAGCCTATGCTGCTGCTGCTGCTGTTGCTTGAACCGCTGCTTGCTTTGCCCGTGGGCGTATCGGCGGCTCCTTTGGCGAGCGGGCCGCGCTTCAACACGGAATTCAGGCCGTGCGCCATCACCATTTGTTTATTTGTTTCCGCACGTAATTAATAATTGTGTTTTGCAGCCACGGGAATGCAAATTTTTGGGAAATTTGGGAGCAGTTTAGATAGCCGATGCCATTTCACACACGCACAAAATGCCCCACTGAATCTCCACTCACTCTGTGTTGGTATTCTCTTGTGTTGTCGTCTTTTTGATGACTGGCATCTAAAAGAGACCTGAAGTGGATTGTGCAACTATTCAGCTAAGACCGATGCACGCACTGAGAGAAACAGTTGGCACTGCAAGACGACTGCGACCCACTGCTGTAAGGTGCGTCGTAGATTATTCGGAATATGGGAGGCGCCGACATCCGTTCATGAAACAAGTTTGTAAACACTGTTGTCGGCGCTACCGACACTTTTGCCCGATTTTAAAACAATAAAAAGCGTCCAGAAATTGAGGTAAAACTTACGCCAAAGTCTATCAAATGGCTTCCTGTAATTTATCCCTTAATTTTAGGCCAGTTTATGTGGTTTTAAGGGTCTAAATGGGTGGCTGCGAGAATGGAATGCGGGTCGCTTGGCAACTGAGCGTTCGGTCACGCCAGACAAGCTGTCGCCAAGCCAGCAAGACCAGACAAAGCGTCGTCGTTCCCTTTACTTGGACTCTCATTCAAACCTGACTACACTAACACATTTACATTTTCGTAACTCCCCTTTTCTCGCTTCTCGGATCCTTTTCTAGCACACACCGTCCACATTTCTACAACCATACAGATTACACTTGGGGCCCACGAATTTTTTTTTTCTTCTATTATTACGTTATTATTGGTAATTATTTAAAGGAAAAAGTGGATTTTTGTGGAAATTTCAGTAGTTTTCCACATTGGAAGAGGTTTCCCGTATCTTCTACTTGTTTTAAGATTTTTAAGATAATTTCTCAGCATTTGAAAACACTAAAAATGCTTCAATTAGGCCTAAAATAATTAAATTATTAATTGGTATTTGAAATTGTAATAAAATTTGCTCTTGTAATTGTAGATACCCTGAATTAATATGCAAAAAAAAAGGAAGGGATGTTTCTGTCTTCAAATCTCCGATGAATCTTTTCATATTTTTATTCCTTGGCCTTATAATTTATGAAAAGCATCGAAAAAATTAAGAATAGTGTTAGTGGTTAGAGTTATATCTCATTTTTTGCGCTTCCATCGCCACTTTCTGACTCAATCGTTTGCAACCGGTTGTGGAGAACTTGTTTACGGACGACGGTCCCCACTCGACGAAATCCATAATTTTTCTGAACGCACAGAACAAACAAAAAAAATGAAACAAATAGTAAAGAATATCAAAAAATTACTTTAAAAAAAATCATTAAAAAAAAAAGGAATTTATATTTGGAAACATCCAAAACTTACTCAATGGTCTCCTGTGACGGATTCTGAAAGCCTCTCATTCGGAATTCATCTTTAATGCACAGCTCAATATGCTTTTTTTCCATCGGCAGAAACGGCACGTAATGATCAATCAAATTATTTTTTATGGTGTCCGATTTTTCAAAGCCACCTGCAACGCAATCTTCTTTAGATATTTTTCAACACTTGCAAACTTTAAATAATTTTTAACAGTTGCAGACGTAGAGTATACTTTCCTTTTTCGTTGAAAGCGCCCTTACTGATGAGCGATTCAAAATCGCTTAGTGCAATGTCTTCCCTTTTTTTTCCCTCGTTCCACAGTTCGATCATGCGGCTCGTTATGACTGAGCCACCGGTATTCGACAAGAATATAAAAATGCTTTTTCGATAATCCACCTTTTCGACGCTCGCATTGTAATCGAGTAGCGATTTGATACCGTCCAATACACCAGCCGGCATCAGATGGACTTCATCGAAGATAAACATTTGTTCTGGACACTGGCTAACATTGCCCTTGACCCATTCATATAATTCTCTCTGCAAATTCAACAAAAAATAATTTGTTTTTTGTTTCCATAGAAATTGAAACAAAACAGTTGTTATGGAAATAAAGCAACTCACTTACTTTATAATATGGCACTTTGCTAACTTCCGGAAAATGCAATCGTCCTACAAAATAATGCACAAAGGCACTTTGATCGTTCTTCTTATACAAATTTTCCACTATAAAACTTGTAACATAGTTTTTGCCACTGCCAGTCCAGCCATGGAAACTCAGTGTCAAAGGTTTGTGGGCATAATCCATATTCCTATGGGCATCAATGGCATTTACTATCACATCAATTGCTATGTGTTGCCCATAAACTTTTCTTCTTAATGTATATTCCAATGCTTTAAAGTATTTTATTTCAATATGACCATTTCAAATTTGAATTTATATTCATCAAAAAAAAAAATTTATACCTCGGGTATTGTGTTTTAAAATATAATCGTCATTGCAACATTCGAAATATTTGCAACGGGCCCAATAACCGATTGATGCACCCGCAGTAACAAGGGCTGCTATTGTTAAACTGCAATTAATTGTGTTTAGGTATCCGAACAGAATGGAAACCAGTGCAATATATCTGAATTTCAATTTCATCTTTTAAAGCAACACAAGGAAAAAGGAATGTTTATGTTTGTGCTCATTAAACTACTTTTGTATAAATGAATCAGTTAATTACTTAATAAATAAAAATTAAAAACAATTAAATCGAATAACACGCTATAAATTTTTTTCTAGGTTATGTTTCTTCTGTTCTGGAGGAATTGTTGAAAAGTCTTGCAACAGATGGCTCTTGGAGCCGAATGCAGTAAAACAAGTGAAAACAAAATGGCGATGTAACTGTGTATTGTGTGTGTGTTCAAAGCCGGCAGCCATAATAGTGTGCAATTAAAAAGAAAATCATTATTTATTTAACTAATATTCGCTAAATCTTCACGTAAGTAGTTTAATTACAATCATCATTAATCGTAGGATCTGATTTTAAACAATTGAGAGATTGTTTTGGCTAATGCTCGGTAAATTGATGCCACACCCTGAAGACCTCCAAATTATTGCTCATTTATTAATTGTTTATTTAATTAAAACCTTTTTAATAATTTTAATTTGCATTTATAACCACTGAAGGAATTTATTCTTTAATTCAGTTGTTGATTTTCATCAGTTTTGGAAAATGTGGGTCAAAAATTGATTTTTTTATGTCCCCCCAATTACTGCATATTAGTCATACCTATAAATAGTATTAAGTAACAGAAGAGTAAACAATTAGTCGGTTATCCAACCCGTTCGTTTGATTGTAGCATTTGATTATAAGGAGTGGCCCACTTAACATCACCAAAATGGATCAAATTCCTCCGCCCAAAGAGGTGAAGATTCTGGAAACAGCTGAAGACATCCAGGAGAGAAGACAACAGGTTCTGACGCGTTACGACAACTTTAAGCAAGATGCCAGAGCCAAGAGAGAAAAACTGGAGGATGCCAGAAGATTCCAGTACTTCAAGAGAGATGCTGACGAACTGGAGTCTTGGATTATGGAGAAACTGCAAGCAGCATCTGATGAAAGCTACAAAGACCCAACAAATTTACAAGTAAGCTGTTCATGCAACGTGTACATAACATTTTTTTATTCATTTTTTTAATTTTCCTAGGCAAAAATCCAAAAACACCAAGCTTTTGAAGCTGAAGTTGCAGCCCATAGCAATGCCATCGTAGTATTGGGAAACACCGGACGCGAAATGATCAATCAGTCGCACTACGAGTCGGAGACCATCCGCAAGCGCTTGGAAGAACTGCACCGTTTGTGGGAACAACTGCTGAGCAAGCTGGCAGAGAAAGGAATGAAGCTGCAGCAGGCTTTAGTTTTGGTGCAGTATTTGCGCCAATGCGACGAAGTGATGTTCTGGATTAAAGACAAGGGCATGTTCTTGCAAACCGAAGAGTTCGGCCACGATTTAGAACACGTTGAAGTACTCCAGCGGAAGTTTGATGAGTTCCAGAAAGATATGGCGTCGCAGGAGTACCGAGTGACTGAAGTAAATGAATTGGCTGAGAAGCTGCTGCTGGATGGACATCCAGATCGCGATACTATTGTCGGTCGCAAAGACGAGCTAAACGAAGCTTGGCAGAAGTTGAAGCAAATGGCTTTGATGCGTCAGGACAAGTTGTACGGGGCGCACGAAATTCAGCGCTTTAATCGCGACGCAGTGGAGACCGTTGCTTGGATCGCTGAAAAAGACGTTGTTTTGTCTAGCGATGACTACGGACGCGATTTGGCTAGCGTGCAAACGCTGCAGAGGAAACATGAAGGAGTCGAACGCGATTTGGCTGCTTTGGAAGACAAGGTAACCACGCTGGGAAAGGAAGCGGACCGTTTGTGCGGCATTCACGCTGACCACGGCGAGCAAATTCAGGCTAAACGCGAAGAAATCGAAACTTATTGGCATAGTTTGATGGAGAAAGCTAAGGAACGTCGCGAGAAACTGGATGAGTCGTATTCCCTGCATCGGTTTTTGGCCGATTTCCGTGATTTGGTCTCTTGGATCAACGACATGAAGGCTGTAATTTCTGCGGATGAGCTGGCCAAGGATGTCACTGGAGCCGAATCATTGCTGGAACGTCATCAGGAGCACAAGGGCGAAATCGATGCGCGTGAGGATAGTTTTGCAGCTACTATCGAAGCTGGCCAACAGCTTTTGGAGCATGGACATTACGCTACTGATGAAGTAAAGGAAAAACTATCGATGCTGGGCTCCGATAAGAACTCGCTGCTGATTTTGTGGGAAGAAAGACGCATTTTGTATGAAATGTGCATGGATTTGCAGCTGTTCTACAGAGATACCGAATTGGCTGACACTTGGATGGCCAAGCAAGAAGCATTCTTGGCCAATGAAGATTTGGGCGACTCGCTGGATTCAGTGGAATCGCTTATTAAGAAACATGAAGATTTTGAGAAGTCTTTGGCTGCCCAAGAGGAGAAAATCAAAGCTCTGAATGAATTTGCCAGCAAATTAATTGTTGGCGAACATTATGCTGCTGATGATGTTGCCCAGAGAAGATCGATGTTATTGGAAAGAAGATCGGAATTGAAGGAAAAATCAGCTAAACGCAAGGCTATTTTGGAAGATGCAAGCAAACTGCAGCATTTCGAACGCGACTGCGACGAAGCCAAGGGTTGGATCAATGAAAAACTTAAATTTGCTACCGATGAAAGCTATCTGGACCCTACAAATTTGGGAGGCAAAGTGCAGAAGCATCAGAATTTCGAACAAGAGTTGGCTGCGAACAAAAGCCGCATGGATGAAATTACTTCCACCGGTCAGCAGTTGATCAGCGATGGACATTATGCTTCTTCCAGAATCCAAAGCCGCATGGAGGAAATCGTCAAGCTATGGGAAAATCTAGCTCAGGCCACTGATAAGAAAGGCTCCAAATTGCAAGAAGCCAGTCAACAACAACAGTTCAACCGAACAATTGAAGATGTAGAACTCTGGCTATCGGAAATCGAAGGCCAACTAATGTCGGAAGACTACGGAAAAGATTTAACTTCAGTTCAAAATTTGCAGAAGAAGCATGCTCTTCTAGAAGCCGACGTTGGTTCCCACCAAGACCGCATCGAAAGCATTAAAGCGGCTGCTAATCAGTTCGTTGAAAGAGGACATTTCGATGCTGAGAACATTGCGCAGAAACAGAAAGTTCTCAATGATCGTTACACTTCTTTGCAAACTCCTATGGCGGTTCGCAAGCAACGTTTATTGGATTCCTTGCAAGTACAGCAGTTGTTCCGCGATATTGAAGACGAAGAAGCTTGGATTCGCGAAAAGGAGCCCATTGCAGCATCCACAAATCGCGGTCGCGATTTAATTGGTGTGCAGAATTTAATTAAAAAGCACCAGGCTGTTTTAGCGGAAATCAGCAACCATGAAGGTCGCATCAGTGCCGTTCTGCATGCTGGTAAACAAATGATGGAAGACGAACACTTTGCCAGCGATCAGATTCGCAATAGAGTCAACGCTTTGGTGGAACACTGGGAACACTTGAAGGAGAAAGCCTATCAACGCAAGCAAGATTTAGAGGATTCACTACAAGCACATCAATATTATGCTGACGCCAACGAAGCCGAGTCTTGGATGAAGGAAAAAGAACCCATCGTCAATGCCACTGATTTCGGCAAAGATGAAGACTCTTCGGAGGCGCTTTTGAAGAAACAGGAAGCTTTAATGAGCGACTTGGTAGCATTCGGCAATACCATCGAAGCTCTGAAGCAGCAAGCGCAGAGTTGTCGCCAGCAAGAACCACCAGTAGTTGATGTTACCGGCAAAGAAGTGGTAATTGCTTTGTACGACTACACCGAAAAGTCTCCAAGGGAAGTATCGATGAAGAAAGGCGATCTGTTAACTCTGATGACTTCCAACAACAAAGACTGGTGGAAAGTTGAAGTCAATGATAGACAAGGCTTTGTACCAGCTGCTTATGTGAAGAAAATGGAAGCTGGTTTAACGGCATCTCAGCAGAATTTGGTGGACAATAATTCCATATCTGCTAGGCAAGCTCAGATAAATTCCCAATATGACCGTCTGATAAATTCTGCACAGGAACGTATGAAGAAACTCAATGAAACTGTTAAGGCGTACGTTTTGGTGCGCGAAGCAGCTGAATTGGCTAATTGGATCAAAGACAAGGAGATGCATGCTCAGGTGCAAGACGTCGGTGAAGATTTAGAGCAAGTGGAAGTGATGCAAAAGAAGTTTGACGATTTCCAAACCGATTTGAAAGCCAACGAAGTTCGTTTGGCCGAGATGAATGAAATTGCCATGCAGTTGGTCTCCTTAGGACAGACGGAAGCTGCGTTAAAGATTCAAACGCAGATGGAACATTTGAATACCAAATGGGCTTCTCTGCAGCAACTGACCCAAGAAAGAGCCACGCAATTGAGTTCTTCGCATGAAGTGCAAAGATTCCATCGGGATGTGGATGAGACGAAGGATTGGATCCAAGAAAAGGACGAAGCTTTGAACAACAACGACCTGGGCAAGGATTTAAGAAGCGTGCAGGCTCTGCAGAGGAAACACGAAGGCTTGGAAAGAGATTTAGCTGCTCTTGGAGACAAAGTAAGTTCTTTCTTAATTATATTTTTAAAACAAAAACTAATTTTATTTTCAAATTTAATTAGATCAAACAATTGGATGAAACTGCAAACAGATTGATGCAAACGCATCCGGAATCCGCTGAGCAGACTTTCAACAAGCAGAAGGAAATAAACGAAGAGTGGACTCATTTAACTGCCAAAGCCAACAGTCGCAAGGAAAAACTCTTGGACTCCTACGATCTGCAGAGATTCCTCAACGATCATCGCGATCTTCTGGCTTGGATCAATTCCATGCTGGGACTGGTCAGCTCCGAAGAGTTGGCTAATGATGTGACCGGTGCTGAGGCGCTCATTGAAAGACATCAGGTAAATTATGAATTTGCAATTTTTCAAATTTTCCAAATTTAACATTTGTCATTTCTATAATTGCGTTTACTATCATTGTTAATTGGTTCTTCTAGAGCTACAGATCGGAATTAGATGCACGTTATGGATATGTGTTGCAGGTAGTTGGTGTGTTCATTGACATTGTCCTCTCATAAGTAACGTTGCTTGATGTACAGTTTTTCTTTCATGGTACAAAAACCATATCAATATTTAAAGGCGACATTTTAGAGTTCACGTTGCTTATTGTTGTCAAGTGGAGTGCTTTGAAACTGTGTCCTGCAACTGATTTTAATAGCAGCTTTTTATTTTCAAGGAACATCGCACTGAAATCGATGCCAGGGCTGGCACTTTCCAAGCACTGGAACTCTTCGGCCAGCAGTTGCTTAATTCGCAGCATTATGCCAGTCCGGAAATACAGGAAAAACTGGAACAACTCAATGAAAGTCGCGAAGAACTCGAAAGGTAAATAATTGCAAATTTTTTAATTTAAATTTTCCTAAAATTACTAAATAAATTAAATAAAAATAAAATAATAAAAATTATACAGAGCTTGGATTGATCGTCGCATCCAATTGGACCAAAATCTGGACTTGAATTTATACTACCGCGACTGCGAACAAGCAGAAAACTGGATGTCGGACCGCGAGGCTTTCCTGGCTTCCGAAGAAGTCGACTCCAAGGGCGACAACGTGGAAGCTTTGATTAAAAAGCACGAAGATTTCGACAAAGCCATCAACGCGCACGAGGAAAAAATCGCTGCGTTGCAAACATTGGCCGATCAATTGGTTGCAAATGATCATTACGCCGCCAAACCGATTGACGAGAAGCGCAAGCAAGTATTGGACCGCTGGAGACACTTGAAGGAAGCTCTGATTGACAAGCGTTCGAGATTAGGCGAAAGCCAAACGTTGCAGCAGTTCTCTCGCGATGCAGATGAAATCGAAAATTGGATCGCCGAAAAACTGCAATTGGCCACCGAGGAAAGCTACAAAGATCCGGCTAATATTCAGTCCAAACACCAAAAACATCAAGCATTTGAAGCGGAAATCGCTGCTAATGCCGATAGAGTTCAATCCGTTTTGGCTAACGGAAACAATCTTATTGAAAAGCGTCAATGTGCAGGATCCGAAGAGGCTGTACAACGCCGATTGGTTTCCATTGCTGATCAATGGGAATACCTAACGCAGAAGAGCAGCGAGAAGTCTTTGAAGTTGAAAGAGGCTAATAAGCAGCGCACGTACATTGCTGCTGTTAAAGATTTGGACTTCTGGTTGGGAGAAGTGGAGAGTTTGCTAACTAGCGAAGACGCCGGCAAAGATTTGGCTTCCGTGCAGAATTTAATGAAGAAACATCAAATGGTTGAGGCTGATATTAATGCCCATGAAGACCGCATTAACGATATGAATGAACAAGCTGCTTCTTTGATTGATAGCGGACAATTTGATACTGTTAACATTCAGGAGAAGAGGCAGAGCATTAATGAACGCTATGAACGCATTAAGAACTTAGCTGCACATCGCCAAGCACGTTTGAATGAAGCTAACACCCTGCATCAATTCTTCAGAGATATTGCCGATGAGGAATCTTGGATTAAGTAATTATTAACTTTTAAATTAAATAAAAAGATCTAATTTTTTTTGTGTGTGCAGGGAAAAGAAGTTGCTTGTTGGTTCCGATGACTATGGACGCGACTTAACCGGCGTGCAAAACTTAAAGAAAAAGCACAAACGTCTGGAAGCTGAATTGGGCAGCCATGAGCCAGCAATTCAAGCCGTACAAGAAGCCGGCGAGAAACTGATGGACGTCTCCAATTTAGGTGTACCGGAAATCGAGCAACGTCTAAATGCCCTAAATCAAGCTTGGATGGAATTGAAACAACTAGCTGCCACCAGAGGACAACGCCTGGAAGAATCTTTAACTTACCAACAGTTTTTGGCTACTGTTGAAGAAGAAGAGGCCTGGATCAGCGAAAAACAACAGTTGTTATCTGTAGTAGACTACGGAGACACAATGGCTGCTGTACAGGGACTGCTGAAGAAGCACGATGCTTTCGAAACGGACTTCCAAGCGCATCGTGGACGTTGCCATGAGATTTCCGAAGCAGGGCAAACGTTGGTAGCAGCTGGTAACCATCACGGAGATAGTATTAAACAGCGGTGTCAACAGTTGGAAAGCAAACTTGACAATTTGGCCAGTTTAGCTGAGAAACGCAAAGCTAAATTAGTGGATAACTCTGCGTACTTGCAGTTCATGTGGAAGGCGGATGTTGTGGAAAGCTGGATTGCTGATAAGGAGAACCACATTAAGAGCGAAGACTACGGAAGAGATTTGTCTTCGGTGCAGACGTTGCTTACGAAACAAGAAACATTCGATGCCGGTTTAACTGCTTTCGAACATGAGGGCATCCAGAATATTACGGCTTTGCACGATCAATTGATTGCAGCTAATCATGACCAGAGTCAGAATATCAATGCCCGCCATGCGGATGTCATTAAGAGATGGCAAAAGTTGCTGGCGGACTCGGACGCCCGCAAGCAGAATTTGCTTCGCATGCAAGAACAGTTTAAGCAAATTGAGGAGCTGTTTCTTACATTTGCCAAGCGCGCTTCTGCATTCAATTCGTGGTTCGAGAACGCCGAGGAAGATCTTACGGATCCGGTGCGTTGTAATTCCATTGAGGAAATTCGAGCACTACGCGATGCTCATTCGCAATTCCAAGTAAGCTTTCCTTCTACTTCTTAATTTACATATTTACCTTTTATATTATTTTATTTTATATGTTTTTCCTTTTGAAATTTCTTAATTTTCTTTTTTGTAAATTATTTTAGGAGTCATTATCAACGGCTCAAGCAGATTTCGAAGGATTGGCAGCTTTGGATCAGCAAATTCGCAGCTTTAATGTTGGTCCTAATCCCTACACCTGGTTCAACATGGAAGCCCTGGAGGAAACCTGGCGTAATTTGCAGAAAATCATTGCGGAACGCGATGTTGAACTAAGCAAAGAGGCCCAAAGACAAGAAGAAAACGATAAGCTTCGTAAAGAGTTTGCTAAGCATGCCAATGCTTTCCATCAATGGTTGACGGAAACTCGGTGAATAATAATTTTCTTTTTTAATTATTATTTTTCAATTTTATTTTATTTTTATATATAGAAAAATTTATAAAATTTCAGTTATCGGATTCTTGGTTGGGATGGGTAAATACCAGTTTTTGGTGTTCCCTAATCAGTACTAATTGTTTGTTGTTTTTCATTTAATTTACTCGTAAAAAAACCTAAAAAATAATTAAAATTTGTATGCTTAACTAAAAAATTATTATTTTGAACAAGAAAAAAACAGTGAAATTTAATTGTTGTTTCCATTTTAGCACTTCAATGATGGAAGGCTCTGGTTCTTTGGAAGATCAACTGGAAGCCACTCGTTCGAAAGCTGCTGAGGTGCGTGCCAAACGCACCAACTTAAAGAAGATCGAAGATTTGGGCGCAATCTTGGAGGAACACCTGATCCTCGATAACAGGTACACCGAACATTCAACTGTGGGCCTTGCACAGCAATGGGATCAGTTGGATCAACTGGGAATGCGGATGCAGCACAATCTGGAGCAGCAAATACAAGCGAGAAATCAATCAGGCGTTTCCGAGGATGCTCTGAAGGAGTTCTCAATGATGTTCAAGCATTTCGACAAGGAAAAGTCCGGAAAATTGAATCACAGCGAATTCAAGTCTTGTCTTAGAGCGCTCGGATACGATTTGCCGATGGTGGAAGAAGGACAACCGGATCCAGAATTCGATTCCATTTTAGATGTTGTTGACCCCAACAGAGATGGCTATGTTTCCCTGCAAGAGTACATGCGTTTTATGATCAGCAAAGAGACCGAAAATGTTCAAAGCTCCGAGGAAATCGAGAAAGCCTTCAGAGCTATTACCACAGGTGATCGACCTTATGTCACAAAGGAGGAACTTTATGCGGTAAGTTTTAAAAGCTGCGGCTTTAGAGGTGTTTTATTTCGTTTTGTGCTTTCAGAACCTGAGCAAGGACATGGCCGATTACTGTGTGGCTCGAATGAAACCGTACGTGGAGCCGAAAACAGAGCGAACCATAACTGGAGCGCTCGACTATATGGATTTCACTCGAACGCTCTTTCAAAATTAATAATACAAATTATAATTACTCGTATATTTTATAGCGTGCTTATATTTAACGTAAATATTCACTTTTAATGTGTCTTTTGAAGTTTAAAGGTGTTGGCTTTATTGCTTGAGCTTTTATTGCATGCGACACTTGTGTAGGAAGTTTCAAAAAAATAAATATATTGGAAATATCTAAATTATAAGTTTCTTTTGTTGCATTTCCTTTGAAATATTTATAGGAGCACTTTAAAAGTTAATTTTACTGTTAAAAAGCCGATAAATTTGTTTGTTTTTATGAAAATATTCAAAAATTGAAGTTACGTTGTTTGGGTTGCATAAATTTTTGGTCCATTTGCCGGATGCTGTAATAATTTACAGCAATAAACTTTTTACGAGTTTTGTGCCTAAAATAGCGTGGGTGGTTACTTTTTCCTGTCTAAAGTAATTCCACACATCCTGTAAAATGAGTTCCTTGTAATAGATTAGTTGTTTTGTGGCCTAGCATCTTAATAATTCAAAAAATGTGAGCAAACAAAAGAATCTTTAAAAAACTAACCTAATATTTTTTTACTTTTTTTATTTTTAAGGAATCTCTGCTTTTATTTTTTATTATTTACACTAATTATAGTAGCAACAGATCAAAATGAGGACACAATTAAAGAGAATCTCTATGAATTGCTAGGAGTTGCCAAGGATGCAACTGTTAAAGAGATTCGAAAAGCATTTAAAACTTTAGCAGTCACTTTACATCCAGACAAAAACAAAGTATCTAAATTTGTTTACTAAAACTTACTAATTATTGAGTAATTAATATATTTTTTAAGGATGATGCTGAAGCACATGGTAAATTTATAAAATTAACACATGCTTATGAAATTTTGAAAGACCCAGAAACAAGAAAAAGTTATGATATTTATGGAGATACAGGGGAATTTAAAGGAGGAAAAACGCAATACAAATCTTATTCTTATTATGCAAACGATTTCGGCATTTACGATGATGATCCTCTGATAGTAACCTTAAGCAAAGCTGATTATGAGCTGAATATTCTCGATAAGAATCAAGCATGGTGGATTAACTTCTACTCTCCACAATGCCATCACTGCCATACTCTTGCACCCACTTGGAGGAAACTAGCAGTTGAATTAGAAGGTGTCATAAGGATTGCTGCAGTCAACTGTGAAGAAGATTGGGTTCTTTGTCATCAATTAAATATCAATGCTTATCCTACTTTATTATTTTATGAAAAAGAGGTAAATTATTTAAATTTCAATTTTAAACATTAAATATTTAGTTTATTGAATGTATTTTAGGCTCATATGTATGAAGGAGAAGAATACAGGGGATCCAAATCAATTGAAGATCTTATAGAATTTATTTTATCAAGAATCAGTGTAAACATTGATGAAATCAACAGAGAAAATTTGGATGATTTTAATTTAAACGATCAATGGTTACTGTTTCTATGCGCTGGCGTTAATTGCCCTGAAAAGGAAACTCAAATAAAATTGGCTGCAACTTTGGTTTGTATTTTTTAATTATTATATTTGAAATTTTCAATACAAATTTTAATTTATTGAAATAAAATAATAAAATTTTAGGAAGGTTTATTGCCTGTGGCTGTTATAAAAGACGAAAGTCTTTGCAAACAAATAGATGAGGATTACGACAATAATCCTATAATTTTATGGCAAAAATCTGAAGAGAAAACTAGGCAAAACCGAATTCTTGGATCAGATTCCAAGGAAATTTTAAATAACGTCCTGAATTTGCTTCCAAATCCTAATCTTTTAAATGAAGACGACTTCAAGGTTTGTTAGATAATTAATAATTAAATGATTTTAATTTTAGTAGTTTATTTTTGTTTTTATTTTAGGAAATTCGAACAAAATTAAGGAGTGACAATGTTAACCCTTGGCTTATTTGTTTCTATTTAGGACCAGCAACTGAATTGGACTTGCAACTAAAGCGTCTTCCTGCTTTATTACCTAATATTAACATTGGTAAGCAGTTAATATAATAAGTTTTTTCTTTATTTTGACATCTCTTTCATTATTTGAAACCCAAAAAATAGGTTTAATCCACTGCGGAAAAAGCTCCGGTTTGTGCAACAGTTTGCACATATCGCATTATCCAAGTTGGGCCACTGTAAAGAAAGGCGGTGCTTTTGAAAAGCACGAAGGCCGTGATGTTCTCCACGAAGTGGCCGCTTTTGCTCGCGACAGCGTCAAATCCACAAATCTGCACGCGTTATCACCGGCAGACTACAAAAACTTGAAAAACGAGGGCTCGATTTGGTTCATCGATTGGTACGCTCCTTGGTGTCCACCTTGCAGACGTCTGATGCCTGAAATGCGAAGAGCCAGCCAACATTTTTCGAGCGAACAAGTTCAGTTCGGAAGCATCGATTGCACGCAACATTCGAATTTATGCGCTCAGGAGAACGTCAGGTCTTATCCAACGGTGAAATTCTACAAATCCGGCACTGAGCAAAGCTACCATGGCGTTCTCAACGAGGAAAACATCGTTACATTCGTGCAGGATATGCTTAATCCTGCAGTTATTACTCTGGACAGCGAAAATTTCATTCAGTTGATGCGCAAACCCAAAGAAGAGTTATGGTTTGTTCAGTACTACGCTCCCTGGTGCGGTTTCTGCCAAAGATTAGCTCCAAATTGGAGGGCTTTAGCCAAGCAATTGAAATCTTTCGAAAACATCAAAATTGCTCATGTTGATTGCGTGGCTAATGCTGATTTATGCGCCAGTCAAGGCGTCAAAAGTTATCCTACTTTAAGACTATATCCTCTGGATTCCAAAGGATTAAATGCTATGGCAATTTACTCGGGACACAGAGAAGTTACTGCTATGAAGAACTGGATTTTCGATTTAGTGCCTTCATCTGTTATTTCTTTGACGGCTTTTGATTTTAGAAAAAAAGTTTTGGAGAAGAGTAACGAGAAGGAACCCTGGCTGGTGGATTTTTATTCTCCGTGGTGTTCCCATTGTGTGGATTTCGAACCTGCCTATAGAAAAGTAGCTGAGGTATTCTTTATTTACTTCTAAATTCTCTTTTTTTATAGATATTTCCATATTTTACACTAAAGAAAATCGCTTTTAGGTACTGCAAAACAAAACAAAAACTGCCAAATTAAACTGCGACCAAGAGAAATCTGTTTGTAGAGAATTGCAAGTTTTCAGTTATCCCACGGTTATCCTTTATTTTTCTGCGGATAATTGGTACCAGATCAGTAGCCAAGAACCTGACGAGATTGTCCACAGAGTGGAAACGCTTTTAAATTCTAGAAAGCAATCGCATGACGAATTGTAACTCGGCAAATATAACAAACCAAAGCTAATTTTTTACAATTTATATGATGTAAACTTAATTAAGTAGCAAATTTTGTTATAATTTAATAGTTTTCCATTAAATTTACTTATTTTATAACTTTTTACATGAATTTTACTGCAATTTATTGCTATTTTAGCTGTTTTAATAATAAATCAATAACTAAATGTAAATATTTTTTTGTATCTTGGTTTTTATTAATGGATGCAATCCATATGCTTGTAATTTACCTTCCAATACATGTGTTATTGTTTTAAATTTTAAATTAATTGAGAAAAAAAGGTTTTTTAATTGATTTTTCGGAAAAGACTGCTTTATGCAACTTTATTAACCACAACTGAAAACTTTTTGAATTATTGCTATTTACATCGTTATCAAAGCTTTGAAAATTCTGATTTTGCTGTAAAAGAATGCAGACGCATGAAATTGTACTTACAAGATTGAAATAAAAGTCACAGTATTTAAATTCATTAAGTAAATCGAGAAAAACAAAGTGAAAAACGGAATAGGCAACTTTACAAGCCCTGAAAAGTTCCAAGAACAATTTAAAAGTTTCCATCGATATAACGGTTTTATTTGTTAAAATAAAGTAACAATCAAAAAATTGAATTATAAAGTAAGTCTGTAATTAAAATATATCACAAGCAAGGCGTATAATTCACTGTTCAAACTAAGTAGTCCTTAAAGTGACTCTTCGCTGGTTTAAATTTAATTTAAAGAAATTGAAAAATCGCCCCACTAAATTCGACAATTCGAAATCTTGTAATTTCTTGTTGATAATCTATAAAAATCAATTCAAATTAAATTAAACATCATTAATAAAACAATAAAAAAACAAAATGGCATTACATTTTTAACAATTTCCGAAACGGCCGGCTCTAATTCGTCCCAAACAGTATCGATTCCTTCCGGGGCCAATTGCGTGATGGCTTTGTTGATAACAGCACCCAATTTGGGGTCATTCATTAAATTGTCAAATTTATTCTGCAACAAATGATAATTTAAAGTATTTTTGTTTAGTATTTTTAAGCAAAAAATGAAATATTACTTCGACTCTTTTCAATTTGACGCTGATTTTGATGTCGTCGACGTAAATGCCCGGCAGTTTGCGCACATTGTTTCGCAATTGGGAAACAGTGCCCACCGAAAGCTCGTAGAGACGCAACCAGAAGGGACCTTTGCCGAAAACGGTAAACATGTCGCCGAAAGTGCCCTTGATGTCGTAGTCTCCGGTGATGTGCAACAGGGGAAACGTTAGGTTCAATGTGAGTCGGTTGTTCAGATCGAATTCGACGTAGTCCATTCGGAAACGAGACAAATGTTTGATTTCTACGTTTTCTACGTAGCCGTGCAGCCTGCGAATGCGACCATCGAAAGTTTAAACGCATGCACGGGCAATAAAAGCAAAGAAAGTGAAATACTTTCACTGTCGCCTCCTTAGGAAAGTTAATTGACCCCGAGGATTACCAAGTGGCTTTTGTTCTTTCGTTTTTTTTTAAATTATTTTAGTTTAGTTTTTTTCTGTTATTGCTAAGTAACTGATTAGTTCAGTTCAAATGCTTTGCTTTCTTTAATGAAAAATGTTTTTAATAATTTACTTCATTTGTTTGTTTTTTTTTTTTTTTCAAAAGTTAAGTTTTTAATTATACTTTTTCTTATTTTTTGCAAAAGAAAAGTTTTAAGATATGATAAATTGCATTGTTATTAAAAAAATTAATGGTTTTATGGTAATTATTTAATTCTTTTGATTTTTTCTTCAAAAGTTAGGTTTTTAATTATTTATTTTTTTATGTTTTGCAAGAAAAAAAGTGTAGATATGATAAATTGCATTGTTATTAAAAAAATTTAATGGTTTTATAATAATTGTTTAAATGTGTTGAATTTTTCTTTAAAAGTAAAGTTTTTAATTATTTTTTAAATGTTTTTCAAGAAAAAAAAGTGTAAAGATAGGATAAATTGCATTGTTATTAAAAAAAAAATGATTTTATATTAATTATTTAATTATTTTGAATTTTTCTTTAAAAGATAAGTTTTTAATTACTTTTTTTTATGTTTTTCAAGAAAAAAAGTGTAAAGATATGATAAATTGCTAATTATTAAAAAAATTAACGGTTTTATAGTAATTATTTAATTTTTTTAAATTTTTCTTTAAAAATTTACTTTTTAATTTAATTTTTTTATTCTTTTTGAAAAAAAAAAGTGTAAAGATATAATAATTGCATTGTTATTTCATAAAAAATAAAGTTTTTACAATAATTATTTAATACTTTTGAATTATTCTTAAAAGTTAAGTTTTCAATTTTTTTTTAATGTTTTGCAAGAAAAAAAGTGTAAAGATATGATAAATTGCTATTTATTAAAAAAAAATTAATGGTTTTATAGTAATTATTTAATTCTTTTGAATTTTTCTTTTAAAATTAAGTTTTTAGTTTTAAATTACATTTTGTTTTTAATTTAATTTTTTCAATTCTTTTTGAAAAAAAAAGTGTAAAACTATAATAATTGCATTGTTATTAAAAAAAAAAATTAAAGTTTTTATAATAATTATTTAATTCTTCTGAATTATTCTTCTAAAATTAAGTTTTTAGTTTTAAATTACATTTTTTTTTCAATTTTCACCAAAAACAGTATAAAAATATAATAATAGCATTGCTATTTAAAAAAATAACGCTTTTATAATTATTATTTACCAAAAATAAAATATACCATTCAAGAAATCAATGCCAACACAAAAAATAAATTAAAATGCAATTGAAAATTTACTAACAACTAGATCAAGGAAAACTTTTATTGAAATTTCAATGGAAAAATGAAAAATTGAGAGCAAAGTTAAGTGCATTAATCGAAAACAGGAAACGTATTAGTAATTTGCCAATTTCAATTAACGTTCATTTCTATATGGTGAGAATAATATCTATCTGGGTAATGGGAATATTATGTAATTTAAAGAGCAATTGGACTGCACTCACGCAACTCCTTCGTGTGAGAAATCTATGTCCAGTCGATCGATGGTCAGTGGGTCTAAGATGGGCAGACCCAGTTCTGGAATTCCGATGCCCATCCTTCTTCGGAACTCTTCCAAAAGTCTTCGAACTCTATCGGTCACCGATGAAGCGTTTGAAATTACATTTGTCACCGTTGAATTTATTAAGTTCATGCTTCCTCTTACTACCCCTGCAAAACAAATTTTTAATTACAATTATTGTATTTTAAATTTAATTTTTAATTTCAAACTAAATGTAAAAAGTACTGGTTTTCTTTATTATTGATTTTTGTATTAGTTAAATAGATAAAAAAAGAAATAAAGAAGTTTTTTTAAGTTGCATTATTTAAGAATTTTTTATTTTGTTGTTTTTTTTTTTTAAATAATTTTCAAATAAAACAAATTTTATACTGATTATGCATAGTTTTTCTTTGTTTTTTTGATGTTAGATGTAGTAAAAGAATAAATAAAAATTAAATTCTGAAAAAAATTGTTTTGAATTTATAGATTATGAAAGAAAAAAAAAGCTGTGCTGTACTTTTAATTAGAAGGATTACAGTGATTAACTTTTTGTATTTTCAGTTCTCAATTAACATGTTTAACGACTACCTATAATTTACCATTGATGTCGTCTTAATTGACCTTCAAGCGGTTATTTTTCGCGTATTGTTTGCCGACTTAGCAAAAAAATAAAACATCCGTATAAACTACAAATTTTAATTACGTAAATTACTCCGACTCTTAACAACTTTATAAATTTTTAAACTTGTGTAAACTGTATAAACAAATTACCAACTGAGAATATTATTGGCTCTATACATAAGCGTGAAATTTATTAATCAAAAATTTCTCCCATTAAGAGGATTATCCTAATTGCGCTTATAATTACATAAAGTTACATAAAATGGAAAAATATCAAAACACATTTTATTCTCCTTTAATTATCACAAGTTAATATTTTTATTTTTCTAAGAATTATAAAAATAATAATAAAAAAAGTACCATTGAAATGATTCATTTTGGTTTTTCCTTAAATAGTAAACTTTTTCTCGAAAGAATATTTAAATTTTACTTTTTTTTTTGCCAGAAGAAAAAGTCAATTAAGGTAAAGGACAAATTATAAGTGCGAAAATTTAATTGTTTAATTTACTTAATTGCTGTAATTTCAAAGTGTGTATTATCATTCAGGGTTTACTTAAAAACCAAACAAAACAAAACAAAAAACAAAATAGAAAATAGAAAAGAAAAGAAAAAGCGTAAAATCGATTGTAATTTGTAATTTGCAAATTGCCAATTGCAAAGTGCTTAAAACATTTTACATTTTAGTTTAATTGTTGCAACATAGTTTAAAATTTGTGTCACATAAAATTTAACAATTTTTATTTTTTTGTAGGCAAAGTTTACCTTGGAAGTCGAATCTAAGTCTACGTGCCAAACTTTTGCAAAATGCAAAAGAAAAAAGATCTGTTTCAGTCAACAGCAACACAGAAATGAAGTAATGAAGTAATGCAAATTGTGGAAATATATTGTGTATCCTTGGTTTGTGAAAAAAAGTGCGACTTGAATGTTAATTGCTTCTTTTTTCCACTTTCTTCATTGATATTTTTATTGCAACAGTTTCCATTTTAAATAATCAATGCTCTCTCAAAGTGTTTAGTTTTTTTTTCTATTGCTAAAATAACAATTCATTATTATTTCATTTTTATTTATTATTTCATTTGCAAAATTAGCAATTTATTAAATTCTTTTAATTTTTTATTTTAGATTTTTTTTTACTAAACAAAAATTAAGAAAAATGAAGTGAAAAAATGTGATGCTTACTCTTACCAAACGTGGTGTCGGCAATTCCATTGACAACCCTTTCGATGGGTTGCAAAATTTGATTGAAAAATCCGGCAAACATTTGCCCATCGCATCCGTCCCAAGCGCCCAAGCCCAGAAGGACCAAAAGTGCCAAATGTAACCCTTTCATATTTTGTTTCCTCTCTTTTCAATCTATCAATTTATAAAACTGCCAACTTTTTTCCAAAAACAAACATTTCTTTTCACTTTACTTTAAAAATCAATGCAATATAAAAGCAACACAAAACTTTTTTTTTTTTCTTAAAACTTTTTAAAACTTTGGGATTAGAGAAAAGCACTTGTTGTTTATATTATAAACGCAGTTGTAGTGTCTGCTGAGAAAAATTGCATTTCTATATTATAGTGGCCAGTGCGACATGAGTTTAAACAACACGAAGGAGTAGTGGAAACATTTTCATTTCAACAACAGAAACAACAAAAAACACTATGCGGAGAGGCAGCAGCAAAAAAAAAAGTTTCTGGTTTCGCACTCTAACTGCCAGTTGCCACCAGCAGCAATTATTTCATACTGCGAACACTATTTGCCGGATTTTACCTTCTTGGCAGTGTGTTATTTACACGAACAGAGTTTTCAATTTAAATTCGAATTCAAATTCAAGGTGAACTATTTTTACAAGAGTCAAGAGTTTATTATATATTAACTGCTGCTGCTGCTGCTGCTGCTTCTAATGCAGAACAACTCATAAGATTTACTCTGTACCGTGAGTATATTTCTAAGGAACGCAATGAATAGCTAATGGGTTCGATTGTGTGTGAATCGTGATCGCATACTGATGAATAGTGGGTAATTATTGTGCGTTCGTTAGTCTCGAAATCAAGTTTCGAAAACTTCTTCTTACATAATGCGTTCATTTTTTGCTCCTATAAATTCTCCGATGGATTAAAAATAAATTTTCGATAATTTTCTTTTTGTGTGTATCATTATTATAAGAATTTTGTGTGCATTAGCAATGATTTTTTTTTCTTACAATTTTTTTTTAGTGTTTGTTTGTTATTTGGCCGGTTTTAACGGTTTTTTTATGGTAATTTTTGTTTGCACAACCAATTTGTAACATTTCTTATTTTATTTTTATTAATGTAAATATTATTTAGTTATTTAAAGTTTTAAAAAATTATAATTTGGTTTTTATTCATTTATTATTATGTGCTAAAATGCTTTTCAAATATGAAAAGATTAAATTTTAATTAAATGAAGAGTAAGCTGAGAAAATTTAAGTAACTTTTTAAATAATTAAAATATGTAATTTTTATTTTTATTTATTTATTTATATTTAGTGCCCAGAGGCACAAAACTATCGACTGTTCGGTCTTTATGTCTGAGATGTACACAAATAATACTGAGGAGAGAAAAAAAAATTTCTTGATTCGATAATTTTTGTTATAATAAAAACATTAAAAACTAAACTGAATATTGTTTATAAGTTTATTGCTTTGTTGTTTGTTTATCAGGTTGAACAAAATTGTATTATATGACATTTTTATAAATGTTTTATTTTTAAAACCGTTTTTTTTTCTTGAAAAATAAAATAAAATGTTTAACCCTTTTGTATATTGAATTGATTGATTACATTGATTTAAATGCTTTAAAATTTATAAAAATCTAATATACTTAAAGCAAATTTAATTAGCATTAATAATCAGAAAGAAAAGTTGATAAATATTATGCAGTTTTTATTTTATAAGCAAATTTGTTAAAGCAGTTTATTTATGGACAACTCGAATAAAATCTTTAATAACTTTTTAACTAATTAAGATATTAAAATAGTTTTTATTTTATTTTAAAGATACTTAAATTATCCGTTTGATTTATTTAAATTTAAATTATTATTAATTATAATTATAATAAATAATGAATAGTGAATAACAAATTACCCTGTAGAAAAAGAAAAATACATAAAACAAATAAAATTGTTAAACAATCTTAAAAACAATTTAATTTTAAATAATTTTGAGAAAATTTTATTAAAATTGATTCATTATTTTAATTGATATAAACAAATTTGTGAAAAAACTTTTTACGTTTGAGCGCCCCATATTTAAAATACACCGAAGCAAATAGAAAAACTTGAATAACTTTTGAACTAATTAAGATATTTAAATAATTTTAATGCAATTTTAA
The DNA here is from genome assembly GCA_030556065.1 of Holobus sp. GC000080. NCBI lineage: Eukaryota > Metazoa > Arthropoda > Insecta > Coleoptera > Staphylinidae > Holobus > Holobus sp. GC000080. Next base: position 28,830 of record JASKGO010006012.1, read on the forward strand.
AGAAAATATATTCCTTTCCTTAAATAATAAATGAAATTATTTTATTAAGTTTTTATTGTAATAAATATTTCAGATTGAAAAATCAAATGCGCTGTGTAAAGTCATAAATATAACAAAATTTTAAAATTTGGTAAAAATACAAAAGTAAATTTAATTCACTGTAATTAAGCGAAGAAATTATTAAAATCGCAGAATTATTTTAGTTTTTATGAATAAATTAGTAAAATTATTTTTTGCGTCGGAGCGTCCCATTTAAGATACTCGTACATGGAGACTCGGGAACTTTAACGTTGTGTCAAACGACGAAAATGCAGAAAAACTTTAATAACTTTTGAACCAATAGTGATATCAAAATAATTTTAGTGCCATTTTGTAGATAATTTATGTTTCTAACGAAATAATATATAAAATTATTTCATTTAGTTTTTATTACAAGAAATAAATAAAATTGAAAAATTAAATTCCTTATATAAACGCTAATATGAGTTCAACATTGATCATTTTTAGTAATCTTAAAGGTAATTTAATTCACTATAATTATATGAAAAATAAATTGAATTCGGTTTATTAGTTTAGTTTTTATAAACAAATTTGTGAAAGAACTTTTGGTCACTGAGCGCCCCATTTAAAATGCATTGAGTACTGCGTTAGTCAAACGAGAAAAGTGAGTCAAGTGCTCAACTAGTAAAATAGAAAAACTTTAATAACTTTTGAACTAATTAAGATATTGA